>UCOH01011587.1:0-22891 GCA_900474275.1 Synergus japonicus | reverse complement strand
GATCAGGTCATCGGTCGAGGTATTTCCTACCATCGCATTGTTTTTTGGGGTGAGTGAGTCTGAGTGCATCGTATGAGTGTATAATCGGTTTTACCGAGCTTCTTAATCGGAATTCAATTCATATGAATTGTGATAATCGGATCGGTAAAGAAATGTCGCGATTGTAGATTGATGCGAGGGTTGTAATTCCGCGTTTCCTCCGAACACTAGATGTGCGTAATAGATTGCTTTGTAAAAATAAACCAGTAAGTGATTGAGTAATACTTTTGTGTAACATAAAATTTGTTCTGAAATTACCTAATGTCGCTCCCCAGAACCCCGGTCCGCATTCAGCGGCTATTTCAGAGGATAAAATTATAAATATTAAGAGCTATAGACCACCAGAGTGTCACAAGAAGGAGATCCACGCGCAGACTAAGGATCAACTCGCCAAGGGCATTATAAAAAACTCCGACTCACCCTTCAATTCGCCTATATGGGTGGTACCAAAGAAAGCCGACGCATCAGGTAAAAAGAAATGGCGTATAGTCATTGATTTTAGAAAACTCAATGAATGTACGGACCAGGATGCATATCCCCTACCGGTGATTGAAGATATCTTGGACCAGCTGGGGAGAGCTAATTTCTTCTCAGCAGTTGACCTTAGTTCAGAATTCCATCAGATCCCTATGGACCCTGATTCCAGGAATTCAATACCAGACGGACATTTTGAGTTTCAATGTATGCCCTTTGGACTGAAAAACGCGCCAGCAACGTTCCAAAGGATGATAGATAACGCCTTACAAGGATTGATTGGAAAAATATGTTTCGCATATTTGGACGACATCATTGTATTTGGATCAAACCTAGAGGAACACAACAAGAACCTTATCATCCTCCTTGAAAGACTGCGACAAACTGGGTTGAGACTTCAACCAGATAAGTGCGAGTACCTGAAACCGGAACTCGAGTATTTGGGACACGTGATAACCCCGAATGGAGTAAAACCTAATCCGAATAAGATTAAGGCGGTTATCGAATTTAGACAGCCAAAAACACCGACTGACGTCAAAAGTTTTCTCGGGTTATCGGGATACTATAGAAAATTCATACAGAATTACAGCACTATTGCCAAGCCCTTAATAAAACTCACAAAAGAAAAAAACAATTTTCATTGGACACCTCAGTGTCAGACTGCTTTTAATACACTCAAAACGGCACTGTGTTCCTCCCCAGTATTAAGATACCCAGACTACTCAAAAGAGTTCACACTGACCACGGATGCATCCAATGTGGGACTAGGAGCCGTGCTGTCTCAGGAGGGACATCCATGTTATTACATTTCAAGGACATTAAACGCTCCTGAACTAAATTATAGCACAACTGAAAAAGAACTCCTAGCCATAGTGTGGGCGATGAGGTGATTATGACAATATCTATTGGGAAGAACTTTCAAAATATTGACAGATCATCAGGCGCTTACTTGGCTTTTTAATGTAAAAGACCCTTCATCCTGACTGATGAGATGGAGATTAAAAATACAAGAACACGAGTACAAGATTGAGTACAAGAAAGGGTCAGAAAATCAAGCTGCCGACGGGCTGTCTCGGATATTTCCAATCCAGGACGACCCGATACCAGGGCCCTCGAACATTCCCATTATTGACCTTGAAGCAGCATCACCCGATATCGAAATGTACGACGACTCGCTGGAACGAGACTTGGTAACGCCCGAACCACCTAATGAATAGCCAGTAAGAATCCCGTCACCAATAGAAGTTCAACTACTACCACCTTTGGAAGACGAATCTACGAATAGTGAAACTAATGAAGAAGAGAAAAAGCTAAAGAATGAATATTACCGATGGTTTTCCCAAACAACAGAGACAAGGGAAGTTGAAAAACCAAACGCCACTGGTAAGCTTTGGAGACAGTTGTGTAAACGGGAATCGAGTTCGCCCGATGTGATAAGTATGGGAAACTATCATGAGACCAAATGGTTGAATGCAATCAACCTGATAGCCCTGCAGAGATTGGGACGAAAACTTGGAACCCTCAGATTGCACTTTAACGATCCCACAATAACCAGAACCGAGCGAGTTAAATATCGGACACTCATCAGTTTCACGTGTCATAAGTATCCTCAACTAAAGATATATACTTGCTACCGTTCGACTACGGAATTATCTGAAGAAGAAAAGCGACAGATCATAGTGGAAAGTCATGGATCCATCATGGCGCAACACTTTGGGGAAAATAAATCCATCGCCAGAGCGAGAGAGTTGGGTACTTGGACCAATATGGAGGGCGACATTATAAAGTACGTTAAGTCCTGCGACGTATGCCTGACTCAAAAGCTGACGCGAATTATAAGAAAGGTCGAAGGAATAATTCCCGACACGCCAACAGATCCCAATGATAAAATCGCTATGGATATTTTCGGTCCCCTTCCTATGACGAATAAAGGGAACGAGTACATTTTGTCAATACAGGATATGTTGATAAAGTACATTACCCTCATACCACTAAAGAACGTCACATCAGAAACCATAGTTGAAAATCTATTTGATCACTACATCTACATATTCGGATCACCCAAACACATTTTAACAGATCAGGGACAGAACTTATTGTCCGAACTAGTTCAAAACTTTGAAAGTCTGTTTAAAATCAGGCACGTAAAAACCACAGCCTTCCACCCTCAATCCAATGGAGCTCTAGAGAGAACTCATGCAACTATCAAAGATCTGATAAAAACTGCAATGCATGATCTACACGTACAGTGGGACGATACTCTTAAATTCCTCTGTATGGCTTACAATACCATAACTCACGAAGGCACAGGTTTTAGTCCATTTCAACTAACGTTTGGTCGAAGTGCTAATATACCATCAGCCCTAGCCACCACGCCAAGCTTGAAATATCCAGAATTGATTAAATTATGGCAAGAACGACACGAATGTTACATCAATAAAGCAAAGGAACGCATTGAAACCAACAAGGAGAAATATAAGAGACAACAAGACTCGCGAATAGCATTGCCCCAGAGAATATTCGGATCAGGCGATCTAGTTGAAGTGCTGAACACCAAAGAAAACAAACTCAGTCCCGAATGGAAAGGCCCAGCCACAATTGTTAGAGTCGTACCCAGCAATAATTACGAGATCTTATTTAATAACGAGCACAGCATCGTCCACGCAAACCGCCTTAAAGAGCAATATTAAATTTTCAGATGGTGATCATTTGGTTAATCTTGCTCGTTAAATTTGCCCCCTCCGATGGCAGATTAACAACAAAACGCTTGGAGGACGTTACTATCTATGCAGAGGACATGGGACAGGTGCGGCTATACCATCAAACTTGGAAGCTCATCAACGTAATTGATAGCGAGAGCCTATACAACCGTGTGCACCAAGTCTATGTAGCATTGGATTTTACGCAAGATCAGTGCAAGGAAAGCTGTTTTGAAGCAAAAGAAATCCAATTTCTAACGGGAAGACTCGACAGACTGAAGATCTTATATTCCAACCTTCACCACATACTGGGATACGGCCGACAAAAAAGAGGGTTAATAAATAGGGTGGGTGCTTTGTCTAAAGCATTATTTGGTACCCTTAGTGAGGACGATCTGACTCTTATCAACGCAAATATGGACAAATTATTTAACGATAATGAAAAGATGTCGCAGAGTATTGCGAATCAAACCATCATTATTCGCAGCCTGCTGGATTCCACCTCCCATGATATAGAATAGAAACCAACAAAACATAAAGTTGGCGAACCAACTTTCAGCCTGCACCATTAGCTTGGAGGAAATTAGTGTAGACACCAATTTGCTAATTAACGCCATAAATGATGGCAAGCATGGAATTATACACCCTCAATTACTAACACCGAAGTAGATCGTCGACGAGCTGAAGAAACTTCAGGAGGAACAAAATACATTATTCCCTGTCAAATTGACAGAATATAATTACCAGCACATAATTGACATGTCAGAACTTTCTGTTGCAATTATTGACATAAAACTAATGTACTCCTTACAAATACTTATCCTTGAAACTGAAACCCTGTCTTGTCTACATCTTATCTCAATATCCAAACCCCACGGAAAGACATTTATAGCCGCTATACCAGCACACGAAATAATTCTTATCAACAACGAAAAGAGTTTCTATGTTCCGAGTGATATGTCTTTGATGAGAGCTTGTAGAAGTTTAGGTAACGTTAAGATATGTAAACGAATACAGCCTAGTTATTTTCTGAGCGAAATACACTCGTGTGAAAGCGAATTATTTCGGGCAAAAGTGAAAGAAATTGATAGCAAAGTATGCCAAATTTCTGTTTTTCAAATACAGGAATTAGTTTATATACCTTTGTATAACGACAATCAGTACATTTTAATACCCGAACAAAATTTAGAAATTAATGTCTTATGTAACGGTCACACCGAAGTAATTATGTTATACTCTGCCACCTTTGTAGCAGGAATCGACTGCATAATACAAACACCGAAATGTATTAAGCTCGGCATCAATTAGGGAAAGTATCCTCTGCAAGAAAAATGTAACACTACCGTTCGAAGTGTCCAAATTAGATTTATTAAAGGACAACCTTCCAGCAATACAGGAAACTTTAACGCATGCTAAGATCAACGAATTTAAAACAACTCTAGGCGATATAGAATCCTCTATGAGAACTATTAGGAACGATAGGAGAAGACATTCTTTGATGGAAACAAGTATGGATATCCTAAGATATATAGGGTACGCGTCTCTAGGAATTATTCTTGTATATTTAGGTTATAGGTTGGGACTTTTTCGTTGCATCCATAAACTAATTCCGAAAAATTTTTGTAACAAGCTATTTTGTGTAAACACAACAGCAATCACAGCTCCTCACACAAATATATCGCCTATTGTACCGCTCACCAAATACACCAATTGCTGCGTCAAGTGCAGAACCAACAGTTCAGGTACTTGAACAAACTGCACTTGTTAGACCTAGGAACCTTAGGATTAAAAATTAGAGACTAATTTTTGTCTAAAATAGGGGGTGTAACAACCTGCGTATTATGTATTTACTTTAAGATAAGTCCTTACTCCCACTACTGTGGTCGAGACCCGAAAAGGGCCTACAGGGCCACCCTGTAGGCAGGGTAAGTCAGTGTTACGTTGTGTCTTAGTTACGACGGACCTTTCGTGCCTCCTAAGTTTCTGTAAACCTTTAAAGTGAATAAACAATAATAATCAAATTATACGTATTTTAATTATTATTGTTTTTGTATTAAACGTACCCGTGACAAAACTAAATAGTATATTAGTTTGTGATATCTGGTCTTTCTCTTAAAAAGAGATATTATGTTGTGTAATATTATATCGAAATTCACGAGTTACATAGAGTGTAACTTTATTAAAAAGGTTTGAATTGAGTTCAAATGTCAAGAGATTTTGTGGATGCTGATACATAAATATTTCAGATATTGAATCGATAGTTTTCTTAAAGAAAGGTGAATTTTGAACAAGTTCGTACTTGCTTAAAATCAACATTTACGAAATAACAATATTGTTTGCTTAATACCTAATAGAGATACATTATTAATTGGTAGAGAACAAATAATAATCTAAATGCTAGTTACAAGAATGGATTACAATTGCTGGTCTTTTAAAGACTATTAATATATTTAAGAAAGATAATTAATACTACGTCGCGGGGACGTGACACTTTTGAAGCTAGTCAGACCACCATTAGTGGGCCACGAATTTTTTAGTATATCATTTAGTGGGGCACAAAAGAAGCTAATATTGGTACAAGAAAAATCCAATAGTGTTCATCAAAATAATGTACAATTTATTTACAATTACAGAATACATTAAAAACAAGAATCGATTTTTATAAATCTTAAAAAATGTATTCTTTATTTTTTTATAAATTTCTTAGCAACATTTTAACATTTTGCTTAAAAAATTAATTTTTATTTCTCATCTTTTGAAATTATGAAATTTCTCGTAGAAGTCGTAATTTTTACTTAAAATAATCACAAAAAATTTCAAATTAAAAAAAAAATTCCTAAAAAAAATCGTTGGGGAGGAAAGTCTTATACTTTAAGTAAATTTTTCAACATTTTTTATTTCAGATAATACTTTGTAAACGATACTTTTAAATATGAAAAAGAGTCCGTTAATTTTTAATTGTAGCTTCTTGCAATAAAATATATATTGCATTTTTTATATTTAGGTATACCTTATTATTAGACATAAAAAGAACATAAAGCTATTTAGTATCACAAATCGCATGCATATGAATCAAAAATACAGGATTCTATGTAAGGAGAGTGAAGCATTTTGTATGTGATACAATATGTATTTTACACAATCAAAAAAAACCTTGAGTGACATATCGCAACCATTCTCTAATCCTATATTACGTTTACTAAAATTCGTTTAAATTCATACACATATTCAGTCTTACACCAATTTGAATGTGATTGAAATGCAAAGTATGTTTATAAATATCAGTCCTATGCATCGCCCTCACATTTTTAATTTTCTTTGTGTCCGAAGAATCTGTAGGGGGTTGAACTAATGCACATGATAGCGTTCCGATCACCAAGGAAAACATAGAGATGAAAGAAATCTACCACTGCCACGAAGAAATAATAAGGAGCCCCTGCTGCAAGTAAACAGATTCAAACGGATATGAATTAGCGGATTCAAACGGATAGAAATTTTGAATCCTTTTCAATCATATTCTATCCGTTATTAGATTTTTAAATCTTTATCCGTTTGAATCATTTTCATTACGTGAAGTAGAATATAATCCGCCCCTATCCGTATTAATCCTAACTTGTTTATCCTTATCTATCCGTAAGATGGTATCCTATTTATCAGTTTTAACCCGTCTTCATCGAAAAATATTCTATCCTTATGTATCTTTTCTAAATCAACTAAAAATAAACTATCGATATATATCCGTTCCAATCATTTTTCAACTAGTAACACTCTATTCGCATCCATCCTTTTGAATCTATATTTAACTAATAATATTCTATCAATCTATCCTCGCATATGAGTTTGAATAAAAAAATTCTATTCGAATGTATTTGTAGCGAAAACTGTAATGCTAATTCGTTACAAGGCAGCCGCCCTCCAGCACTGCTAGAATCACAACAGAAGATACTCCACTGCACTGCAGTTGACCCGGAACTACTGTATGCCGCTTGAAACTGCAAGAAGAAAAATGGATAGTCAGGTTGACTATGTGGAGTGTAAAACTGACCATACTGGAGTTACAAGTATAAGACAGCACTCTAGATAGTCAAACCTGATATCCGCGGAATGTTAAAAAGTCGTTGTTCAGTTTGACCATCCTAGATTGTAAGTTTAACTATCCTGGAGTGTAAAACTAGAGAGGTTAGTTTCGAAAGCAAAATAAAAAAAGACTTACTACCAAGCAGACAGACTAGAGTTTTTAGTCGGTTATATTATTTCGAGAACGGTAACGAGAATGAGAATATAACCGAGAATATAACCGAGATTTAAATTCTCTAAGAATTTATGACAACTTATGATTTTAAAGATTTTTATGACAAGGGAGATAACTATTGTTTAATTAACCGATAAAGTGTAATAAACTGTTTTTTGTATTTCTATTACTTCTTAATGAGCTTTACACAAGTTGTAAATGAAAAAACGGTCACAAATGTGTGCAAAGCATAGGTTATATTAGGGACAAACATAACCTATAAAGTGACGTTTATTATAAGATAAATTTTGTGGCTTTAGTTAACTAGTAAGCTCTTGTTTTGCATATTTTACATTCCTAAATGTGCCTTAGCTAATAAATGACTAAAATTTAACCATGTAAATAATGTAAACAATAACAATTTTTTGTTAAATCATAAATTCTTAAATTCTCTTAAATTCTTTTAAATTCTCCTAAATTCTGTCATATTCTCGGTCATATAACCTGGATTTAAGTTCTCGAGAATTTAAGAACTCTAAGATAGACACAGACAAGAAACTTATCTCTAACTTATCTAACTCAAACGAACCTAATTTTATAATCTAACTTAACACTACTACATACAACGCAATTCCTTAACGCAGAATATCGCACGCTGAGTATGTCGGTCGAAATGGTCCTTATATATAAACCAACCATATTCTCGCTTGTGAGAAACTTCCAGTGCTGGACTAAGCACAGTGGGCCCGGAGACCCGGTTTTGTAGCCAAGATTTGATTTTTAAAGCAAAATTCAAAAAGTCTACGAATTTGACTAAAAATAGTTACTCGGAGGTTTTTGGGGTCGCTGATTACGAATATATAATCAAAAATTAAAAATTAAAAAGGGCAGACACAATATGGCGGCGAAGATTTTGAAAAGTCTACGGAATTGGCTAAGAATTGGGTTTTCGAAGGTTTTGGGGTCGGTTTCGCTTAAGAATTATCTTGAGTTCCATCTTTCTCTTCATCGGTCAATTCAGTTTCATCTAGAAGCATTTCAGCTTCTGAAAAACCAGTTACTTCTTCAGTCTTCTTCTCGATCTTCTATTTCGGAACTAGGTGTTTCGAGTTAACTTATTCAAGAAGTTTATATTTTGCATATACATATATTGTATACATTAACGGTGTTAATTATCATTTTATTAATATAATTTATGCGCAAGGAATGTGGACGGAAAGAAGATTACCAAAACGAGTAAGTTGGCTCGTCCGCGGTCCGCGTTGATTTAATTGGAACAACAAATGACGGTGAGCCAGCGCGCGCGCGGCCAAGTAAATATACCATAAGTAGCGACACAAATGAAAAGTAGCAAAATTGGGCATACTTAACCTCAAGTGCACATCCTAAGGTAGACATTCATATATTTGAGAACTAATATGTTGCGTTATGTCGGATTATGAACAATCGGAAGAAGGTACTTTGCCGAAAACTCTTGTTTTTCATTTACTAATAATGTGATTGAATTTGACTGCAATTAAAAATTACAGATTGAACTGTTTTCTTACAAATTTAACACCTTGATGGATTAAATAAATCGAGGTAGGAGGTTCGAAATTAATTTCTTAACATCAAAAATCATATTTCTCTATCGTCAGTAATACTACGAATTGTAATAAGATTTTCTACGTTATGCCTGTATCATTGAAACAAAAACTGATCAATCAACATATAATTATCGTAAATAGTACTTCAATGAGTCCTGAATTGAGTACTTTAATTCATTTTTTCGAATTCAAAAATCGAATTTTGGCTACAAAACCGGGTCTCCTGGCCTACTGTGCTAAGTGGTGACCCATAAGAGTGACCAAAGGTAGCCCAGAAGGTGACCTATGTAGCGGCGCGCAAACGCCTAACTGCTACGCTAAACGTCAAGTCGCTGTCATACCTCAATTTAATATAGCCGTTCTCTTGTTTTGAGACGGCAGCTACTCCAGAGCCGAGCAACTGCAGCACCAAAACAAAAATTTTATCACGCTTGGTGCTGCAGTTGCCCGGCTTTGGAGTAGCTGTCGTCTCAAAACAACAGAGTGTATATTAAATTGAGGTATGACAGCGAATTGATGTTTTGCGTAGCAGTTACACGAAACTTCTCTCAGTGTAGTATCTCAGAGTGTAAACCTGACACTCTGAAATATTCAAACAAACTATAAAATTATGGTCAGTTTGACTATTAGGAAAAAATTATGGATTGTAGTTGGTACTATCTAGATGGTCAACCTGACTATCTAAATTTTGACACTCCAAGTTTGACTATTCATTTTTCTCCATGTGAAAGCCCGAATATATGTATCTTTGCATTAGATTGGGTTGTTTGTGAGAGAAAGTGGTGAGGCACCGTCTCGGGGAATTTGAGGTGAAATTGTTTATCTGTCCCAATTTATAATTTTCTATCCGTGATTCCACCCTTTTCTATCCGCGATCTACTTAAAATTTTTTGTTAACCATGACGGAGAGAATAGAAAAGGATAGGTTAACGAATAGAAAACATGGATTGAAATAGATTGGAAATATATTTTATGAAGGAAGGATTAAAGAGACGAAGTAATGATTGCCACGGATAACTATTTTATCCATTCTAGTTAACAAGAAATGGGAAAGTAGGTCGCGGATAGAAGAGGATAGAATATTAAGGATTGAAACGGATAGGAAATATATTTTATGAAGAAAGGATTAGAGATATGACTGCCACGGTTAAATTTTTAATCCATGATAGGTGACAGGATAAAATCTAAGTAGTTTGTGAATAAGTAAGGATTGAGTCGCGGATAAAAAATGAAGGATTGAAGCGGATAAGTATAAAAATGGATAATACATTTTTGTCATGCGCGTTGATGTTTTCAAGTCACGTGATATTCTCCTCTTGAAGCATTTTAAGGTTATGTTTGGTATATTTAAAATAATAATAATTCTTCGAGGTGTTGTTGTCCGACAAAGGTCGGACAAATTCATAGGGAGACAACACTCCTTACTATTATTTCGTGACCTCTACATACACCTTCATGCTCGATGCACGAGGCTGTTGTATATTTTTTTTGAAACCTCAAGTACACTGAAAAAACTCTGGCACAACGTTTGCACCACCTACAGTACGCCGTTTGCACTACAGATTTGGAGCACCAGTGCATCATTTCGGGTGTACGTATGCACCAAATCCGGAGCAAATGATGTCCATTTAGATTGTGCGCCGGAACTGGCGCAGCATATGTACGGTAAAAGTGCGTCTGCTATCCCAAGCAGGGATATATACTGCCCCTTCGCGAGGTACAAGATTTGCCTCGGTGTTTGGCGCTACTGTTGTCTCTATAGGGACAACAGGTGTGCCGAAATTTTTTCAGTGTACGATTCACAAATATTCAAACTCGCTTTTTGCGAAGAAAACGATCTATTTGAAACATGCAAAATCAGTAAAAGCCACAATTACTATTGCTCCAGTGTAGCACGATATCTAGAACATAAAAACCAGAAGTTTTTCGCAGTATTTTCTTTTGTATTTCGAAAACTATTAATCTTTCGATTATGAAATTCTAGAACAGGTTTGTTAAGCATTATTAATGTGGGTAGCTATAAAATAGTTATAATAATATCTGTAATAGTATCCCTGATAACATTGATGGGAAATTGTTGATTGTTTAACATTTTAGTGTGGATTTGTTTTAAAGCATAAAAATGAGTTCTTTTCGATTCGCGCTTATTATATTAAAATCCCACTATAGTAGTTAAGATATGAATCAAACTATTTAGTTTACTAGTTTCCTTAGATAAACATAAACTGGTGAAATTAAAATGCAAACATTATAAACTGAAATTGCGTCGAAGAATACTACGAAGCCAGTGGCGGATTTGCCTTAAGACAAGTGAGGCCCAGGCCTATGGTGGCGGCCAATCCTGACAAAAAATTCACTGATGATAACAAAAATTAACTCAAAGTACCTAAATATTCTAAAAGCTCGCACACACTATGAAGATTTCGATAAAGTAAATTTATTATGTAGTCTATATGATAGGGGCTGAGAAAAGGGCGGTGACATAACCTGAGGCCTAGGGCGGCCAATGAAGACTGCAAGTCCGCCACTGTACGAAGCAAATTGGTAAGTAAATTGAATCTGAAAAATAACTCGATAAGAATTGCAATTGTTTAAATATAATTCTTGAAAAATTAAATTTTTTGGTGAAAACGTAATCTTATTTTCATCTGGTGCAAATGTGCATAAATCAATAAAACAATTTCTCGTTTATAAATTTTTGAATTTTTTTTTTTTTTTTGATTGACATGCCGCACCATATTCTCCAAAATGGTAATACTTAGCTATCGAATAATTGTTGAATATTACTCAATAAATGGTATTTTCAATATTTTCAATTTTTCTCAACAATGGTATTTTCAATTTTCGCCTAGGTCTCGGCTTCGTTCGCCTCTGCTTCGCCTCGGGTTCACATGACGGCTTCACACTCGCAGTTGCCAAAACGTCAGTTTGTCAACTTGTATCGAAATATACTAATATTGTATAAGGGCGTTTTGACAATTTCTGCCCTCTCATAGACTTTGAGCTTACTTCACAGAAATAGAATGTGGTGTTTATCATGAAGGTTGTACAATTTAAATGTACACTGACGTGGAAAGACAAAATTTTTTTAAGTAAAAAGTTACTTTGACAACTTTTTTTTGTAAGCGAACGTTTTTTTAAATTTTCATATAAATATTTACTTGTATACAAGTGTTAGACACTTGCTTCTATTTTTTCCACGTATTAGGTGCGCAACTTTGTTTCCGCCATTTTCCGATGTATGTCTGCAGCGGTAAGTGCCAGTTGAAATAGCCAGGTCAAAAATTTCATACAGTAAGCTTGGACATCTGTCAATATAACAATAGCACCACATTAGTAAATTTTTGTTTGCATCAGAAGTGTATTCTCGATCGAAGATGTCAGTTTTCGAGCCAAATTCTCGTCATTTGCGGGAAGTGTTGATTTTCTGCTTTCATTTGAAGAAAACTGCGGCTGAGACTCACCGAATGCTCTCAAGTGTTTATGGTGAGGCTGCTTTTAGTGAAAGAACATGTCGTGAACCGGCATGGCGGCGGAAGAGAAAAAATTTTCGATGATTCCGAACTGGAGGCATTACTTGCTGAAGACTCGTGCCAAACGCAAGAAGAATTAGCAGAATCATTGGGAGTCACTCGACAAGCAATTTCGAAACGCCTCAAAGCCATGGGAATGATTCAGAAGCAAGGAAATTGGGTTCCTTACGAATTGAAGCTAAGAGACGTTGAACGCCGATTCTTTGCTTCTGAACAGCTGCTTCAAAGACATAATCGGAAGAGATTTTTCTGCCCTCCGGCCCGAAAGCGTCAACTTCCCAGCCGCTGCGCTAAACGATGTTGCCGCTTTCTGGCGTCGTCGTGCTGAAAAATAATATATACACCTTAGCCAGTAAAAAAGAAAGCCTCAGATCACATTTTTGTGATCTGAGACATTTCTTATTTTACTATCTTAGGTATGTAATATACTATTTACATCGCATTGTAACCGGCGACGAAAAATGGGTCCACTACGATAATCCCAAACGCAGAAAATCATGGGGAATGCCCGGACATGCCTCCACATCGACTCCTAGATCGATATTCATGGTGTCAAGATTATGCTCTGCATTTGGTGGGACCAGCTCGGTGTGGTGTATTATGAGATGTTAAAACCCAGTGAAACCATCAATTGATGATGAACCAGCAAATGATGGGTTTGAGCCGAGTATTGAAGGAGAAACGGTCACAGTACCAAGAGAGACATGATAAAGTTATCCTGCAACAGATGGCAAAAAGTAGTGGCTAGTGACGGATAGTACTTTGAATCATAAATACGCAATCACTTTTTAAGAATAAAGTCTCAAATTTTGAGAAAAAACGGCGGAAGCAAATTTGCACACCTAATATACATCTTTTAATACCTTCGAAGATACATAAAAAGATACTCTATTGTTGGAATTTGACGAAAATATAAAGGATAGGTTTACAGTGTCCATAAGGATACACAACAAACGAGCAAATAACGTAAAGGAATTAACTGGAAAGATTGAATACTTTGGAATCCCTGGATACTATTTGTTCCCATATCGCAAGGTGGTAACAAATCCGAAAAAGCTGATCAAAACCCCTCAAAAGTATTTGTTTTTCTATTCAAATATTTAAATGTATTTGCTTAATTCCGGGAATTAAAAAAAAAGTATCAAAAACTTACGGAATCTATCACTTCAAGGTGAATCCACACGCTGACTCTAACTCTTGTTCCACGCGTAAAATTTCTGCACGTAAAATTAGTGTCGCGCCCCCACCAACTTACCCAAGTCGTGCTGCAAACATGGCTGAGGCACAGAAAGGTATGTAAAATTTAAATACAGCATGGACTATTAAAAGATTTTCATTGCATAGCAAGCAGTTAGGAACAATTCATAAAATTAAATTGATTGATTGGAAACATAATTTATGAAGAGCGGATTAAAGAGAAGAAGTCATGATCGGCAGCGATAACTATTCTATCCATGATATTTAATAAGAAATAGCAAAGTAGCCAACTAATAGAAAAGGATAGAATGATAGATTGGAAATTATGGATTGAAACGGATTGGAAATATATTTTGTGAAAAATTGTCCGCGCATAGATAAGGATTGAGTCGCGGATAAAAAATGAAGGATTGAAACGCATAAATATAAAAACGGATACAAATGAATAAAAAACAGTGAGTGACACCGGATAAGATTATGATTCAAACGGATAGACGGATAACCAACGGATACAAACGGATTGTCGAGTATTAAAAAAGTATCCAAAAAGATACTAATTGGAATATGACTGATTAAAGCGGATAAAATGTAAATCAGTATATCAATTTAGAAAACAATCAAACATTTATTTGTCATACTTGTCCGTCGGATTCCGTCCGCCATACTCTAACACCGGATTCGTAATCAAAGACCCAATAGTAACAGAATTTGGTCCATTTAATGAACATTTTGTAGTTTTTGCCAGCTTTTCGTGATTTGGTTCCACTGTGTCACGTTAAGGAAATATTTTAACTATTTTCCCTGAAACACCATACAAAAAATATGAATTGTTTGTTCTATTTAATCTTTCTGTTACAAAATTTTTAATAATTTTCGTAATGAATAATGTTAGATTTAATTTGTTCATATTAAAAATTGCACCAAATGCTTAAATAAATTCACTTTCGTGAAAGTGGTCCTTCCTTCGTGTCCTTACAACTCTGCATTTTTCAATTAAATCTATTCGATTCAGGATATTGATACAAAAATAATGCTTTCGAGATGAGATGATGAATAATCGCGATATTGTGAATCAATACTAAGAATTTGTTTAAAGTCCCTTTACAGGCTTAACTAAAGAATATATATTTATATATTTATATATAATTTCTATCGAAAATAATTGATGTGTACATGTACACATGTATGTATATATATATATATATATATATATATATATGTATGTATGTACATGTACACATCAATTATTTTCGATAGAAATTCTTTCAATGCTTTCAGCCTTTGACAGTGGGTTGCTAGCGACTCTGTACAAATGTTGACCCTAAACTTCCCAGTGGGCACAAATTTTTGAAAATCTCAGGGACGTGTCTAATACATAAATTGTCAGGCCAATCGACCTCTCTAAGACGTCAGATGTCCCAAGGATGTTCTAAAGTCATATTTAAAAAGTAGAACGATCCCCAAAACAACTTTCGTGCTGACAATAGATATCTTCAGTACATTTTTATACCATTCAAAAAACACTACAAAAACATTTTTTGTTCACTGGACTCGACCAGAACTTAAAATTTATATAGAGAGCTCGCTGATTGGAGAAATAATGAGGCAATTATTGATGAGAAAAATATGCCCCTAAAATTTTGGACGATCTTCGTTGCTGCGTTCCATTGATCGTGGTGAACGGCTGCTTGGTTTTCTCCTAAAAAACGAAGACAAGGATGAAATTGTTCTTCAAATATTTGAATCATTTAAACTTTGTAATTTAACAAATGGAAATCTTTAACTCGAAAGCCGATAATTAAACGCAGAAGGAACTTGACTCATCAATTTCTTAGTATTCCTTCCGTTCGTTATCTACAGTTCAATTATAATTTACCATTGAGAACATGAATGTTGACTATTGTTGTACTAAATTGGCCAATGGAACAGGAGTACTTCCCACTATCAATCTTTTGCGCAACTGTTATGCGCAATCTTGTCACTAATTCGTTGTCAGACCTGTAAAAATAAATCAGAATTAAAATTATATTTTTTTTCGCTATATTTTAAACTTTATTATACACAAGAAAAGGACCAAATTTATAGGTTACCAATAAAGATTATTTTGTACCTAAATTCAGGCTGAAACTTACCCTGACCGACAAACAATAAAATGAGCTATTTTCTTCTGGAAGTATGTACTGTAGAAATATAATCGGGTTTCCAAGACTTATTTTTGTTGAATTTTTAAGTTTTTAGGATTCGCGATATTTTTTAGATGATACCGGAATATTCTGAGAAAGTGTCCTTTTTTATGAGGAGATCGACCTATAAGAAATATCGTAGGATCCTATATAGAATTCTATTACTTAGAATTTTAACTTTCGATGTGATTCCTTCACGAGAATATTTCGATATTTTTGATCGTTAAAATGATTGGTGCAATTAAAGGGGTATTCTAGTCTAGAGGTACAAATATTGGGTGTTTTTTGAAATTTGATTTAAAAAAAACTAAACATATTTTTACCATACAATTTTTTACTAGACATTTATTAATATTCCAACAATACGGAAAAAAATTGAGAAAAAAAAATTCGAAAATTGAAAAAGTTACGGGCTGATGGAGTGACAGGGATGGAAAAAAGGGTGCATCTGTATTGACACGATTCCAATCCTTCTGGTGGTCGGAAAAAAAAAGATTCTCAATCAGTAAGAATGTCGCTATCGTCTGAACTAGGGAAAAAGAAAAAAAAATTTCACAAAATAGCTACTATTTGAAAAAACGTGATTTCTTGCCCTTTTTCAAAATTTAAAATTTCTGAAAAATAGTAAAACCAAATTTTTACGTAATCCTTGTTCGGACGATAAAGGGATATATAAAGAAGGTCCACGCCAAATTTCAAGTTAGTCGGTTCATTAGAACTTGAGAAATCATGTCAAACATGTTGGAAAAAGTAGTTTCGAGAAAAACGTGTTTAAAGATTTGAGAAAAGTTGCAGGCAGTTTTCACTCACATTTCATTAATCGGCGATTCCTGCTCCATACATTGGAAACAATGTAAGGAGCAACTGCATATAAGCTCATACAATGTATGAAACAACTGCAAACAAGCTCATACAAGCTCATACGTGGCAGGACCGTCCCACTCACTATTTCACTAAAATGGCTATAACTCTTTCAATATTCGAAATTATAAAAAATCCTTCAGAGAATATATTCTTGGAAGCATAATATTTGAAAATATGCAAAAAAATCGATTTTTTCAAAATTCTAGACTAGAATATCCCTTTAATGAATATTCGTTGGTCTAAAATTCTATAAGATGGTAGCAGTTATTAATATTCTAAAATAAAGAAGACGTTCTTGGGACGTTCCTAATACCTCCAATATCAGTCCAACCTACGTTAATAAGACGTCTCATGACATAAAGACGTCTGAAATACATATGACGTTATCGAAACTTTTTTCTTACTCATATTTAATACTTCTTCAGGGCAATCTTATAACGTCAAAAGACGTATCTAAAAAGACCTCTTAGGGATTTCCCGAAAACGTCTCTAGGACATTCTTAATTTTTTTGTCCACTGAAAATTTAGATCTCAAATGACACCAATTGCGCGTGCGTATTGCGTATAATATAATATTTTTTAGCATTTCAAATTGCGTGCTAATAGAAACCAATCAGATCCCGGAGCGTAACGCATGCGAAGTGGTATCAAGTGAGATTTTAGGTCCATGCAGGTCGTTATTGAGAAAGGAATGCGGTCATTATTGGGAGATTCGAGTGTATATATATATTAGCATAGTTTACGGTGATAGTTAAATATTATAATTTTATAAATTGTAATATTTTGTAATAGTATACAATTATTCTAATCAACAGAAATAGAGAAATTACAAAAGGGCATTAATATAGGGATGACTTGAGTAATCACGAACTATAATAAAAATAGGTCAAGGGCATTGATGTGCGCAACGTTCGCCCGCAAGTAATCGACAAGGATTCCAACAAAAAAGCAATATGTTAGACGAAAACATAATACTCGATTTTATATTATAAATGGACCAGTTTTCGAAGTCCTCGTTAGTATTTTAAGAAGGTTCAACCTGCAATAGTCGGCCACCGTTATCGTTCCGACGGGAATAATCTTCTGTCTCCTTACGTGGAGAACTTGCAAGGATGAATTTATCGCTTAGACTCATTGATACTAAACAATTTAAAGCCTGTAAATATTCACACTAATAAACCTGAGCTCATTATAGCAAATAAATTAGAAATTATTATTTTTTAAGGTGCTCCTCGAACTCGAAAATGGTTCCACTGCATTTCAACTTAAAACTCCTTTATTTCTATTGATTTAAAAATTTTTGGCTGTCCTCATTCAGTATCAACCTTCCAGCGAGGGTTGAGCTAAACCTACACTAATTACTAAAATTTTCGGAGTATTGTATACATTGATGGCTACAGTTAATGATAAATATTCTCGAAATTACTTCCATTAGAGTTCACATATAACTCTACCAAACGTTCCAGAATATCCATAGAAATGCTATTATCAACATTCACGATTACTTTCTACATTTCTGCGACTGTTTTTGGATTTCAAGTACAGCACTTATATTTGATCAAATCTCATAAAAAATATCCACAGGGATTAAGATCTTGTAAGTAGGGAGGAGTGTCATCTTGCAGTCATAAAATTCACTATTATTCTAGACAAAAAAATAAATAAAAAAAAGCTTTTAGCTTAAAAATTTTAAGACAACCGTGCATGCAAGAGAATACTCTAAAACAGTGATGTCCAGCACGAAGTTTTGAAGCTTCTTCTTTCCTCCTGTTTTTCCCCTTCTCTAACCGCTTCTTCGAGAACTCTCCTCTTTTCGTTTCGCTATTAGCAACTAGCGCGTGGCTCAAGCATCCTTCGGGGCCGCTTGATCCACGCTCCCCGCATGATCCAATTAAAGATAGTAAGAGAGGGAATTTTCAATTTACAAGTTGAGAGGTTTTATTTATTTACTCGCGCGGTGGACATCACTGCTTTAAAAGTGTGTATAGTTTTTATCTATATAGGGTATTTTTTCTAGACACTTTTTTTGTTCCATACTTATGTTAGTGAGAAATACTGTGTAAGCATTTGTATAGTTTTTATTGTGGGAGTAAAACCTTGCTGGACGAAAAGAGATAGAAATCCTATCCCTTTCTGTCTCTTGCCTATCCGTCCTATCTCTTTCTATCTCCGTCTCAATACACATAAATGCTTATCTCTTTGAATCTCCTCATTTCTATCCCTTTCTATCTCTTGTCTATCTTCGCCTATCTCTTTCTATCTCCATCTCAATCCACATCAACACCTATCACTTTCAATCTCCACTTCTCTATCTCTTTCTATCTTCTTATCAATCTTAATTCGCTTTTATCTCTTTTAATCTTCTGTTTTCTATCCCTTCTCTATAATTTTCTATCTTTTGTCCATCCCCATCTATCTCTTTCTATCTATTTGTCAATCACCGTTTACGCCTATACTTTTTCTGTCCCTCTAAATCTCTCCCCTATCTTCATCTATTTCTTTCCATTTCCTTGTCAATCAAAATTTACTGCTATGTGTTTCAATCCCCTGATTTCTGTTCAAGCCTATTTTTAGAAGTAGATATTAACAGAAAGAGATAGACTGAGGGATAGGGAGAGATAGGATATTATCAGACACAGGGATAGACTAAGAGATAGGGAGAGATAGTATATTATCAGACACAGGGATAGACTAAGAGATAGGAAGAGATAGATATCACCGGGGTTAGGGATACAATGGTGGATAGAAAGGGATGCGCTTTGGGGATGCAAAATGGATATTTGGAAGAGATATAAAAGTTTTATCTCCAAACTATCTCTTTCTATCTCTTTACTTCCAGCATGGAAGCCCTCGATTACACGATTAAACATTTCTTTGCACCGATAAATTACTCATTATTGCGAAAGCATTGTCGCTAATGTAGTTTTGGCTACTCTTTTAATGTCACCCTGTACTAAATGCTCTTCAGTATCACAAACGATAATTTTCATTGGATAACCTTGAAATATATAAATTGCAGGTCATATCACCAAAAAAATGCAAAAAAAATGCTTACCCATTATTGTAACGTATCTCAACATGATCTGGCAACACATTGCCATTTTTTTTCCATGTCGGATGTGGGACTTTAGAACCAGATCGCGCAGAATGAGCGATGCAGACAAGCTCTATACCACTTCCGGTTTTATAATAGCGATCTCGTAGCTCATGATTGGAGTCGTCCGTAATTCGAATATCAGGCGCTATAAAAAGAAAATCAAGTGAAGTATATAATTTATAATTGAAGAATACAGAAGGCACAAATCTTTCTTATTTTTGCTTATCTCTTACTTTTTCTAATGTATTGTTTCTGCATAATGCTGCTAGTACCTATTTGCCTCTGTCGTAAGAAACAAATACACTTTCGTTTGCAAACTAAGTCCGTCTTCAACAATACTGAATTTTACGATCAGAAGCATGGAAAGGCGAGAAACAGAATAGAGGAACAGGGGACGGGTAAAGTGAAATCGCTTTATAGGATTTTAAAGTAGGGAGAGAATAAATCTCTCGTTTTAAACAAATTCTAAAATAAAAATAAAACATAACAGTTTTTATAAGAAATGAAAGTTTATAAATGTTTAACTCTTAAACAAGAGGAAAATGAAAACTAAAATAATAATTAATTAATGAGAACAATCTTCGTATTCATTCATTCATGTATTAATTCACATTTACCACATTGAAGCTCCTATGTTCCTTACGCTTACTGAGTTTTTATCTCATGATTAACAATAACCATAACTATACCACATGACATAAAATCGTTAAGACCAATTTTACTATACAATTTTACTGCTAAATTATCATTCTGTGTGAGAGCAACCGAATCAGTTGATCAGTTCATATTGTTTAAGTCTAGAAGATTATTTTGCTTAAGGTGACATTTTGCACATGTACATATATTTATTAGCAAATTGATGAGACCTATGACTGGGAGATAAACCATTAACGAAAGCATGCTTTTGACAAACAAATTCTCTTGTCTTATCCATAGGTCAAGCTTTGAATTATTTGCACCTAAAAAGCGTACAGATCAAAATTTATTCAATTAAACAGAGGAACAGAGGAACAGAGCAGCAATAGGACGGTCGGTCGACCCAAAGCCCATTTTGGGTCTGTATTGTAATGCAATAAGTTAGAAATTAAAAACGAGGTTGTGCAGGAACAAAAAAAACTGAGTACAGTATAAAGCGTTTCTGGTAGGTGGGGATCATCCTAGGCAAGAGCAGCCGGTTGGTGATGGCTCGCACGATGCTAAAATTGCTTAAGAGAGAAGTAAGGATAATCGTAAACGTGATCCCTGGGCACAACTATTTGTGCCCAGGAGATCAACACCATATACAATGATGCGACAGGCATGATGAGACGTTCATCCACATTATTTTTCAATGCTTAGACTATGCTGGACACAGACTTTAAAACCTCGGTTCAGCATTGCTGGATTAAGACGAATTTCAATCTTTATTAGTCAACGATATCCAAGAAAAAGTAGGCTAAATAGCGTCTCACTAAAAGGTAAGGCTTTCAGCTTAAGCGCTGATAGGGCCCTACATTCTATGACTGCTTATTAATCTTATTGCAGTAAAATTATGCACAAATTAATAATTATATTTTCCTGACATAAAACAAGATTTATATTATTTTAATGACTAAGTAAATTTGATTGTCATTAGAAAAAAATCAATAGCGATCAAGTTCATAATAGTGTCTTAGCTTATCTACGGCAATTAATTATTTTTACTTCCTTCCTCATCTTACTCGGCAGCCGGAATAGAATTTACGTTCAGGAATGATGGATTATTCTGTTGTCTGGAAAATGGATGCACTCAAGCTCTAATTGAACAAACATTCTCAACACTTTCGACTATTTGCGGTAAAACGTGATTAATATCATCTTACTGTAATTTCATCTTGAAGAAAGATTGTTATTATTAATTAAACGATGAATTGTAATGAAATGAAAAATTTGAGTAACTTAATAATTTTCAATGTCCGATTAAGTAAACTCTCATAAGTTTTATGGTGGAGAAATATTTGTTGTTCTAAAAAAATATGTGTGATCGTATACTCAGGGTCACATATCAAATTTAAATAATGTGAATCTTTTATTAAAGCTGAAAATAATAGTATACAAATTTTTGTACTTGCACTATGTTCGGCTTCTTACTCCATGAGAGTCGTTAAAAAAGAAAATCAGAGTTGGCTGCCTACGAAAAAGTTTTTCCACTTAATCAAATTAGCACGAACTTTCATGGATTTTGTAGAAGATAGCGAGATTTCACAAGTTTGCAGAAGCGGATGATCGAGCAAAGTTTTAAGTCAAACCAAATTACGGACATCGGTATATCTATGACTAGTGTGATCACAGCGTAACGGAACTTGGAAGCAATTTCAAAAATTATTATCAAGTCATATCACTCAACAAAGAGAACTTTGTTTGGAATATTTTACACAAAGTATAGTGTCATTTATATAAGAATAAACAAACACCTGGAAAAAAATTAGTAAGAAACAACATATAATATTGTATATTTAAAAATAAGCAAAAATTAGAGGATTTATTCTCCTAAAAACTAGATTTTCTTTTGAATTCGGGGCCCTTTTTTAAATGTTTTAATATTATTCCCAAGAAAAATCTGTTCTAACACCAATTTTCGTCTTCTTTAATGTGCTCTGTAACTTCAGACTGAAAAATGATTGTTTTATTGTACAAACCGTTTTAATAACGAATTTAGTTTCAAAAGGATGTACTTAACTTCTTAAAGTTGGAACATTTGAGATATAATGCCCCAAATATAAAAGAACAGAACAGTATTGTATACTAAATTTTTTATCGCATATCTATTTTCTAGGAACTTAAATTTGAGTGGTTCTCAAAGAAAATCGGGCTACACTAATTAAAAAAAAGCATAACAGAGTGAAAACTTATGGAAGAAGAGACGAACGGATATTCGAGTAAAAGTATAAGGGCTACAAAACCGTAAGAGAATCCAAACCAAGGCAGTGCGCAAAGGAGGGTTTTTGGGGTTCAAACCCCCCCCCCCCC
>UCOH01011586.1:0-10083 GCA_900474275.1 Synergus japonicus | reverse complement strand
ACCCAAAACATGTAAGAAAAAGGAAGACAGATAAGAAAGGAAACCACGAAGAAAACTCGGATGAGGAAATAAATTCAGACCCTGAATTCGGTCAAGATAAAACTCGCGA
Source organism: Synergus japonicus (assembly GCA_900474275.1). Lineage (NCBI taxonomy): Eukaryota > Metazoa > Arthropoda > Insecta > Hymenoptera > Cynipidae > Synergus > Synergus japonicus. The sequence goes on along the minus strand of UCOH01011586.1, from coordinate 9,974 downwards.
AAATTATTTTACAGACTCTTCTAGTGATCAAGAAGAACGAAATTCAGTAGATCATAATGAAGAAATCGGAAACGAAAACGTGGAAGAAGAAGAAGCGGTGCCAACAAGTGAACAAAATAAAGACATTCACGAAAACCAATTAATTTTACCTACACCTCCAAGTAAAATTAAAAACCCTCTGAGTAAAAATGTTATAGAATGTAGAGATCAAATATCTATGAGAAAGGATAATTATGTATACTTTCTAGCAACTGATGGTAGTCCCCGAGATAATGGATCCAAATTATTATCAAGACGAGGAGAATTACCAAAATATTCTAAACTTAAAGTAGGAGAAGCCAAGGAATTTAAAAGAAGTCAATATTATCACATCGCACTCCCCATTGAATCGGAAACAAAAGATAATCTTTTAACAACCATTAATAACATTAAAACGTCAATTAAATCATTATGCGAAGTAACAAATAAACTCGGTTTACGATCAATTAGTTTACAAAAAACTTCAAACATTAATTACATTAGTTTGGATGAAATCTTATCCGAAATAAGTATCACCTTCGCAGACTCACCAACCAAGGTAATTATCTGTAAGGGAATTGTTCAATATCCGACTAAGGAACAGAAAGCTGTCTTAATTGAAGAAGCACATTCATCGGCAATTGGCGGATATAAGGGAGTCACCAAAACTTATAATCGCATTCGACAGAGATATTTTTGGGAAAATATGAAGTTAGACATACAAAAATATATTCAAATGTGTTTGCGATGTCAACTAAAGAAGTTAGTCAGGGTAAAAACGAAAAATCCCATGGTAATTACAGATACTCCCGGTGTAGCTTTCGAAAAAATCTCCATGGATATAGTTGGACCCTTACCAGAAACCAAAATGGGGAATCTGTATATCTTAACAATCCAAGACAACTTTACCAAATTTGTTTTAGCGATACCCCTACCAAACCAACTTGCAAGCACCATTGCGGATGCGTTCGTCAAACGATTCATATGTATTTTTGGATCCCCTAAAGGCGTACTAACAGACCAAGGTACAAATTTTTTGAGTAACCTTATTAAAAGATTAGCTAAACGATTCCGGATTAGGCAATTCAAGACTACTGCTTTTCATCCTCAATCGAATGGATCTCTAGAAAGATCTCATCACGTACTAGGTGAATATCTAAAACAATTTGTAAATAAAAATTCGGAATGGGATGATTGGCTTGAATTAGCCACATTCTCTTACAACACAAGTGTCCATGAAGGAACCAGATGTACCCCTTATAAACTAGTATTTGGGAAGTTAGCTCGAGAACCGTCCAGTGAAGCACCCCTACCTCATGAAATGCTAGAAACATACGACGATTATATGACAGGACTTATAACTAAACTGCATGAAATACGAGGTATAGCAAGGGAGAATTTAATTTCAGCTAAAGAAAAATCCAAATTTTATTATGACAAAAAATCCAACCCCCAAGACTTTAAAGTAGGAGATGGGGTATTTTTACTAGAAGGAGGAAAAATTCATAAACTATCTAATCAATATACAGGACCGCATGAAGTCTTAGAAATTCTAGGGAAAGGAAATGTTAAAATACTAATCAAAAATAAACCAAAAGTAGTACACATTAATAGACTAAAATTATCAAAAATCCCGAAAACAAACAGTACTCAAAACTAAGCGAAAATCTACTTATAGATCACAAAAATGGACTACGGACACCGCCGAAGAATTGATGAAACAATAAATCATTTTGTACACTATGTCGACATACACGCCCTGTGGCCATATCTATTTATGCACAAAATATACAATACAGACGATTGCAATATTCCAAATTGGTTAAGAAACATTGACGATCCAGAAACAATTAGAGACATCATCCTAACTATAAAAACTCGTGGACCTTTGGCCTACCATTACTTAATATTATGTCTACGTCAAACAAATCAACACATGCTAGCCGATCTTTTGGAGATCGACACCGTAGGTAAATAAAATGAAACAAATAGTATTCAAAACAAAAAAAAACCCAGAGAGTAATAGAAACCACAAGATAATATATACAACAGTAAAACACTGTTAATAGGAGCCTACCTTCTTCCAGATAATGAAAATTCGAATCAGAGAAGCTGTGAAGATTCTTCTCCTACTACTATGGACTTACTCAACAAACGCCATCGTGGGATATAATTGCGGACCCAATAAGCTTAATATAACAACTTTGTCATTGTTAGAGGTAGGAGAATGTGAGATATCCGAACCCGAAGTACACGTTGAAACAGTAAATATACAATTATTACAGTTAAGCGATTATACACTTACGAAAGTAATACAATGCAAAATAGAAGTCAAACGAGAAGTAAATTATTGTGGAATGCATCACCTTTCCAAATATCCTAATGGTAAAAAAGAATTCATACAAGAAATCTCGCATGAACAATGTAATATAATCCACCAGACTGGCGTATTTACTGTAGCAAGGAAATCTCAAATATACGGTTTAAAATCAAATAATACTTTTTCACATACCCTTATTATAAATGGTAGACTAGACTCAGATGGGTCTTGTAAAGGCAGTGCGTATTCTGATCCTTACGGTACATGGAGTGATGTACTCGTTGAGGCAACTTATACAATTTCGACTCGAGATTATTACGCTAGAGTAAATTTGTACGAAAATAAAATTCACTTAAATTCAGGAGTTGTATGCCCCCTTTCTGAATCTACTTGTACGGACGTGGAAGGAGGACAAACATTCTGGGACCCAATACCACGTAATTCATGTAATTTCGATAAATACGAAGTACTATATAATGGATTGGCAAATAAAACATACGATAATTCAACACAAAATACAGAATTACTTTATTCACTAGTAACAGATGAAATAACTTTCATTTTACCATACAAAAGTACGGTACCCTTATGTAATATCTTGGTCACGAGAACAGAACACCCTAAACTCTTAATATACGAAACCAAGTATGGAGTAAACATTTTTGAGAATCAAGGACCTAAGGTATCAAATATGGATATGTTTACATACGTAAATTCAAAATTCGTTTACGTAGAAAGACACATTCGAAGAGAAGTTAAAACACTTTATCGAGACGTATTAAAACAAAGATGTAAACTTGAACAAGAAATATTTAAAAACTCCCTCACTTTGGCAACTCAAGCACCTGACGAATTCGCTTTCCACTTAATGAAGGGGCCAGGATATATGTCAGTCGTAGCAGGAGAAGTTGTACACATAATACAATGCATCCCTACTGAAGTCACTTTTCGCGAAACTAAAGAATGCTATATGCAACTTCCAATTTTTAAAGGAAATTAAACATTATTTTTAACTCCCCGAACCCACATAATATCAAACACAGGCACACAGATAAACTGTAACTCATATATTCCCTCAATGTATTTTTTCGGCGAAAAATGGTTTAAAATGTTACCGACTCCAATCGAAGGACTCACACCAAATTTAATGATGCCCAAAACAAAACCCACTTGGCATTACACTAACCCATCGTCATTAGCCACTAGCGGTATATATTCACAAGCTGATCTAGAAAAGTTACGAGACCACATCATGTTTAATGCAGAAAAACCCATGGTTCTAAACACCTTAGCTAGAGGGGTAATGGGAAAATCAACAAATAATCAAGGAATCTCTGTATTTAATTTAATAGATGAAGAAACAATGGAAAAAATTGCAGAAAATGCATGGGGTAGATTTTGGACAGTTTTTACAAGTTTTGGAACAACTAGTGCAGGCTTAATTGGTATAGTAATTATAATCAGGTTAATCAAATTAATTGCCGACATCATCATCCATGGTTACGCGTTACACTCTGTTTTTGGATGGTTCATACATCTGTTAGGATCAATATGGGATTCACTAACAAACTTATTATTACATATAGGTAGAAACGAAAACGAACCTAGTCAACCTCAAGAAAAGGATAAACAAACAAGCGATAACCAAGGAAAAGAAAAGGATCTTCCTGAACACAATAACGCAGTCGTAACAGGTAACCATTTAGCCAACACAAAAACAGCATTGTATCCAACGAATCAACTAACAGAAATAACAATTTCTAACGAACATCAAAACCACCCTTTACGTTTTTGAATAAGAGAAACAAGATAATAATAACTGAAAATGTTTCAAAAACCCTTTACTCTACTCCTTCAAGAATTTACTAATGAACAAGGTTCTGAATTACCTAAATACAAAATGCAAATACAAAAAGATACCGAAAATAAACCCGAATTCTCTGCTACTTTAAAATTTGGAAATCATATAATAATCAGCACGAGTAAAGATGAAAAGGTAGCCAAAGAAAATGCGGCACGAAGCCTTTACTGTTCCTTATTAGAAAACACAAACCCATTATCACCTGCAGTAATTTATCCCATCCAATCCAGAGAAGTCGTACAAGAATTAGCAACATTATGTTTCCACCATTATCTCCCATATCCAAAGTTCACTATAGTTCATATCCACTCAAAAATAGACGATCCATTGACCTATCTAGTCTATTGCAAAGTAGGAAAATTCCAAGGCACTGCCTTAGGAGAATTTGCAGAACTAGCACGAGTCAGAGCAGCTCTTAAGGTTTATCATTTAATCCAAAGTACGAATTGTCCAATCGTTAACGAAAACCTCGAGAAAACCTTCAATAAAATAAAGATTTCTGATGAAAAACCACCAACTCCAAAAAACATAAAAGAAAATTCAAATACCCCTCAATCATCAAAATCAAATAAAGCCATCAAATCCTTCAAGAAATGTGTCAAATGCGGATTTAGATCACAAAACCCTTATCATAAACTCTAAACAATGCCTAATATAATATTGCATGAAATCAATATAATCTTTAGCATGTATTAATTAGCATTACTATATTTGTGTGAATTTACTAATATAAGTATTTCTTTTTCCAGGTCACAGACCGAGAAGCAGCATGAAAAAACTAAATCTTATAAAATATTTTCTTTTTATCGTCCAATTAGTGCCCATCACTCAGTCATCTTACACCAATACCTCTTCTAAAGATATTAATTTGCATTTCGAGAAAATAGAAGATATCCACCTATCCCTTAAAGAATGGAACATTTTAATATTCGCAAACATGAAAGATACTCTCTATCATGAGTACTACATTCTTCAATTAACGAAATACTGTCAAAATACGGAAACAGTAAATTACTGTTCTCAAAATTACCATGAAACACAATGGGAAATTAAAAGAACTCAATTCGACAACTACATTTCCTTAATAAACGATGCATTAGCTTACACCGAAAAACCGAATAATAACAATTCACCAATAATTATTGAAGCACTAAATTTACACGAAATCAAACCACAACCATTTCTCTCAAGGATCAATAAAAGAATGCATATTATAGAATCGCAAATTCTTGACACCTCTAAAGATTTACAGACTCCCAACGATACAATAATAGATTTTACAAACTCTATACATTTAAAAAATGATAATGCTCAAACAGCATTATGGTTAAATCGACTATCCAAATTTGCCGAAGAACATCTATACACACTGAAACGACTATACAACATACTTACTTTTACTCAAACGGGAAAATGGCACCCTGCAATTTTAAACACTTATATTTTGAGTCACGTGGCCTCATATATAAGAACAAATAACTTTATGTCTTATATTCCAAATAATTCTACATTTTTACAACTTCTTAAAAATTCAAAAGTAGAAACATTTTTTATTAATGACAAAATTGTATTTCACATAAAAATTCCTATCCCCCATATCACAAAATTGTTTGGAAAATTGTGTGAATCAACAAAAACATTAAAAGAAAGAAACATTATTGATCCTTGCGAAATTGTAATTTTCTTGAATGAGTTAAATTCTAACTGTACCTATGACGTATCATTGCAGTTAATTAAAAATAATAATAAAAATTCTCCCCTAGATATTTTGATATTAGAAGAAATCAAGTCCCATAATATTAAATCAAATATCTCGATATTAAATTTAATTCTCATTATAATAATATTACCAACATGCATAATTTGTTTTAAAAGAAAACTAGAATTTTAAATTAATAAAAAATATGTGTTAAATTCTAATTCTCATATCAAGTTCTCCCCTCCCGATGATTTCAAGGACGAAAACACAGCAATGCAAAACCCGGAAACTAATAAAGAAGAGGAAAATCAGGAATATTTGGTATGAATAAAAAGGGAGTCTATAAACATAATTTTTTTATTATTATTATTTTATTAAGCCCGAAATTATTATTCAAAAAAAAAAAAGAGGAGGTTACATAAAAGTAATTAAATCATCAATCCGCACACACTTCTTATACTCGATTCTCAGAACACCCTCACACACTCTCAGATACCTCAATCAAGACTCTCTTATCTATAAAACCTCTCAAATGTACATCTAAACTAAATCTTATTCAAAATGTCAAGTCATTCAAGTACAATATTTATAAACCATATAAAAAGAGGGGAAAATATTCTCAATAGCCTTTTCTTCCGCTTCATTCAATAACCTAAAAAAAAAAAAGAAGGGGAAGAAAAATATAAATATTTATATATATATATTTATATACATATAATAAAAAGAAAGGAGAAACAAATATATACCTCCAACATTCGGTTCCTGAAGACAACATAAGGTTTCTTGCTCCCAACAGGAGACGATAAGCCAAACGTCTTCCAAAAATAAATGCAAGTCTTCTTCATTAAAAGATATTGAGGTAACCCTTTATTAGAAAAAATGTATGGCAACAAAATCTTTTTCCCTTCAAAAATCCAATATTTATTTGGAACATAAGATCGAGCCAAACCTCGACCGCCAAAACCAGAATTAAAGGGAAAGTCCTTTTTCCTTTTTGAACCACGAACAATTCTATCAACATCAAGCTGCAAACATAATAAATGATTCTAATGCTAACAAATCAATTTCCATTATAAAACATTAATCAACTTTATACTTACAAATATCATCCTTGCAGCCCTCCTCCCCATGAACTTCAAGGCCCAAAAGGAATTATAAATATTATAAACTGCATTTTTTATTGGTTTTGACTCAAAAGCCAGTTTTAAAATTCTCACTGCACTATCAAATGTTTCCTTGGAAAAACATTCCCAAGTTGGATGTAGGAACACAGTGATGAATTTTCGTCCATCCCAATCCTCAGTTATCATATGCGAACCTTTCGGTACCAAACCCCGAGGATGACCCTCTCCAGACGGATCTGATTCAGAAATGAATCCTGGATTGGCCAAAAAACCAACACCATCCATTAACTCAATATGCGGTGATGAACGTTCCGGAACAGCCAAAAAAGAATAATCTTCAGCAGCAAACTCTTCACTCCCCAAAGAACTTTCTGGTGTAGATACTACACTCTGGGCTTCACCCTCCTGCATTTGATCAATTTTAGTCCAATCAAATGTCGCATGGCTCTGATAATGCTCACTGAGCCAATCAGTAACCTTGCGATATGATTCTGATACTCGATACCTAACTAGCATATCACTGGCAGAACACTGCCTTCCATTTTCAAATGAGGGCTCTACAATCCTCATCGGCTTCCCTAAAGGGTAAGTGATCGAATATCTGAGAGCAATGAAATGCTGCCTAGCACTCATTGACCCAAAAATTACTTCTAATTCTTCTTGATTGAAGTACGCGGACCCACCTTTGAGGTTTTCCAATGCCTTTAATACCTTTTCATAAGTTCCTTCGGGTCCCCCACAGTCATTATAAACGTAATTTCCCGAAGCCGAAGGAAATCTAATATCGTTACCTTCAGGCATAACTGCACTTATGTCCCCATGGTCATTATAAAAGTTATTTCCCGATGTCGAAGGAAAACCCACGTGGTTACCTTCAGAAATGAAAGGCATAACTGCACCTGTGTCCACAAAATCATTATAAACGTAATTTCCCGAAGTCGAAGGAAATCTAATATCTTTACCTTCAGGCATAACTGCCCTTATGTCCCCATGGTCATTATAAAAGTTATTTCCCGATGTCGAAGGAAAACCCACATGGTTACCTTCAGAAACCAAAGGAATAACTGCACTTGTGTCCACAAAATCACTATATACACAATTCCCCGAAGTTGAAGGAAAACTCATGTTGTTACACTCGACCGAAGAAAAAAAAGGCACACTTGTATTATGAAACCCAGTATCCGAAACCAAAGGCTCATTCGTATCCATTAAAGATATTTCAGATTTAAAAGAATTGTCAAAATTATTAATAGAATTCTGGTCGAAAAATTGTAAGTTATTTCTCTCATTATTTAAGTCCTCATCATTTAACAAAAGATCAAAATCAATGGGACCCAATCTTACAAAATCACTATTGTCTAAATCAATAGCTTCATCCAAAAACGACCAATCCAGAGTTCCACTCATGATGCCACAAGACTAAAGACGAACTTTTTAAGAGGATCTATCCCAATCAATAGATCTAAACAAACTAAGTCCCAAAAAATCATACCCTTAAAAGATAGTGAACCCCCTCCCTCGAAAAAGCAATTTTATAGGAAACACATTTTCAAATAACTAAGGAAAACCTATACACGAGTGACCTTAAAAAAAAAAAATTTTCCATTAAATCACAAATTTTATGGGACACAACCAGTACGATTATCTAGGACCCACGCATAGACTTACGCCACATACAGGGACTACAAGACCAATAACCATATGCGTTACTTCCAATGCACAAACAGATTTTATCAACAAAAATAATAGTATTTTCTTTTTCCTTTTTCTCCAAAAGAAATTGTATAAAACAGTAAGCATTTTTATGTTTGAGTCATATAAATAAAAGACTTTTCTTTTATTTTAGGAAATGCTTCCAAATGAAGTAGTATCGGAAACCCCACTGCCAAATAACATTGATAACGAATTGCCAGACCACCATACAAAAGCTTACTCAAGCATCTTCACTGCATATTGTTTTAAACTCAAACAAGGTATTCCATATTTCTATTTTGATAGACAAAAACAAATACGCCTTTGTGAAAACTGTTATGAAAAAATGTCGCCACATGAACGAATAAACTTACAAAAACGAAATTCTTGGCACTCTCTAGGTCACATCGATACAGCTAAAACCAAATGTTATTATTGTAGGCAAACTATTATTTATCCAGAAAAAAAAGCAACACAGTGCTCCACATGTATCGAAATATACCTCAATTTTACTGAAAATGTATTGCATGGTTTAGAAGTAGAAATAGAAGATAAGAACGATTAAAAGAAAAAGAAAAAGGAACAAGAAAGAAATTTAAAAAAAAAACATAATAAAAAAACATAATAAAAAAAAATTCTTTCTCTCAAAACGCATGAAAAATGAGTGTAAACAATTTTTTTTTCTCTCTTCAAAAAGATATATAAAAAATATTGTAATACTATTAACTAAGATATTAAGATAAGATATAACTAACATCACAATTTGTGGCGATCTTTTGGACCCGATTAAATCCTACAAATCGTGCTCAAAAGAAAAAAGGGGGAAGGTGTCACCTTTTGTGACATATTGAAAATAATTGAACTCAATCAAGATAAACGAAAGATCGGCACAATTTACCAAAAATATGCAAAAAAACAACCGAAATATAAAATTTTTTTTTTTATATATAAACATACGAAATATGCATATAGAATGTATAATCAGAAATCCATATATAATTGTCTCAATACTTAGGAGTATACATGAACCAAAAAGTATGCGTGTATGCATGAATAAGGTAGAAAATTCAAAATCAAAAACAAAATAATAATAACAATAATATATATGTAGCTATTAAATTAGAAAATATACACATGAATTCAAAACAAAAAGTATATGTACTAAATCAGAAAATGTATGCATGAATCAAAAAGTATGCGTGTATGCATAAATAATGTAGAAAATCAAAAATAAAAAAAAAAATATATATATATATATAT
>UCOH01011585.1:11032-22164 GCA_900474275.1 Synergus japonicus | reverse complement strand
AAAACTTTGTAAGAGTTTTATGAGGTTTTAAGGAATTTTATCAGATTTCTAATAATTTGAAGTGATTTCGAGAGATTTTTCTGATATTTTAATGATTTTGTGAGAATTTTAAAGGATTTCATGCAATTTGATAAGATTTATATGTAATATTTTAAGGGATATAAAATATATAAAGAGATTTTAAAGTTTGTCATGGAATTTCAGAAGGTTTCTAGGAATTTTTGTAAGATTTCATGGGAGATAATGGGATTTTAAATGTTATCGTAGAATTTTATTGTGAAATTTCAAAAGCTTTTTATGATTTTTAAAATATTTTTAAGGATTTCATGGAATTTGATGATATCTTTAATGATTTTAAGAGATTTTAAGAATTAATTGAGAAATTTTTAGAGATTTTCACTAATCTTAACATGGATTTCAAGAGATAAATGATTTTGTAGGTTTTTGTGTGCGTTTTTCATGATTTTTAAATGATTTCTACGAAATTCAAGAGATTTTGAGGATATTAAAACGATTTTGTAGAATTATATGGGATTTTAGAATATTTCGTGAAATTTTAAAGGATTTCATGGAATTTGATAAGATTTCTATGTAATATTTTAAGGGATATAAAATATATAAAGAGATTTCAAAGTTTGTTACGAAATTTCAAAAGGTTTCTAGAAATTTTTAGAGATTTTCACAAAGTTTAACATAGGTTTTAAGAGATTAGAGAAATAAAATATAATAAATTATATAATATTGAAAAAGAACATAAATGCGCGCACGGAGCGCGCTTTTGTTCTTGTTAATCCAAAGAATTCATGATAAATGCATCCAGATTCAAGATGTATTCAAAAGAATTTCAATTAAATTAAAAGGATTTCGAAATAATTCAAAGGAATTCAAAATAAATCAAAGGATTTCAAATGAATGCGATGGATGTCAACACGGAAGAAATTCCAATATCAAAAGAACCTTTTTTCATTTTATTGCAGTGAAGATGCCTTGAAATAGCATGAATTGAATAGCATGATCCTAAATTCCAAACCCACGGTGTATTATCTCTGATTATTCCTTTCTCCCTTGAATTCTGCTGCAATTTACGAAGATGAATGGCAAGGTTTGGGGGTTGAAGAAGATAATAAGAAAAGAAGAAAAGAAGAAAAGAAGAAATGAAAGACAAGTGCAACGAATAAAAAAGGGTGAAGGCGGCTTGTAAAGACTGTGCTTGATTTTATCGGTACGTTGTCCCGTAGAGAGCGTTGCACTTTGTGCGGAAGGAATATATATTCTATATAACGTATACAACTATATAGCCTTATTGAAGTAACGTATAAAGGAAAAGGCGGGGCCAGCAGCCTCGCCTCAACAAGATAGAGCAGTGCGGCATTTTCTAGGGAATGTAAACATTACTAGACGAACCATACTGCTCTGTAGATGTATTAACTCTTTATGGAGTTGTAAACGTAAAGGAAGGGAAAGTATCCTAATGCTTCGACGACAGCAAACCTCGTCTTGTGTAATCAACTAGGACTTAAAAGATGTCTCCAGGATCACCTACAGGCGGATGTTGCCTCATATATGATAAACCTACGCACCATATTCATTAAAAATTATCCATTCGCATAATACCGAAATTGATTCGGTTGTGGATCGCTCCCCTCAATTATATGGAACATCTTTTTGATCCTCATCAAAATTTTCATGTATTATAATACCCCCAAGCCTTAATTCTTCAAACGTTCTTCCAATGCCGGAAGAACATTAGTACACTTTTCAAATGAGAACCATTTTCGTTTTACAACAAAATTCATAGGATATTCTGATAATTGAACAGTTCCAAGTGGAAAAAATTTTGAATATCAAGAATTTACGGTATATTCACGGCCAAGGTCGTGTATGACCGCAAAAAAAGGAAGCGAGCCTAATGTTTACAGATTTACCTAGTGAAAGGGTCAATGATTTATTGTTGGCTGCTGGTAGCCGAGGCCAATGAAGAAAGTAAAAGTGTTTTTCCTTGTGCTAGTACTTGCTTCGTTCTCTGGTCAATTTACATGACCGTTTATCATTCGTGATATGTTTTTAACTTGAGCAGCTAGCTGGATTTAAATTTGCGATATCTAACAATAAGTGGTTCGATTTCCACGTGAATAGAAATTTAATATTATTCTGGATTATGAAGAAACAAACAATGACATGTGGAATATGAACGGCACACTTTCAGGAACACTTGCAGAAGTTGGTAGAGAAACTCGTCCGTGATTTTAGAATTGGGCAACTCTGCAAACATCGCTCTAGGGCGAGTGGTTAACGATTCATAAATTTAATAATCATTACATCACAGATTTGTCACCACTATCCATTAGCTTTCCCAAAATTCGTCATCATGAAATGATTTGTGCAATAGCAACACGAATGCCAATTACAGAATTTCCCTTATTCTTCTAACTTCTATGCTGGACGACATAAAACGTTTTTCAATCTCGATTATTTCCGACATTGCATCAACGGATCTCGTTATGAGGATATAATTCGTGGTATAATCGACAGTTTCGCTGACCGACAAAGATATTAAGAATCAGGCCGGGATCGTGCAACAATTGTATCAAGTATATAGTATCTATAAAACAGTAATAGAACTCGCTGTAACATTAACGATCTTTCTCGGGTTCCAGTCCCTTTCAAAATGAACCGCTGCCTTTCAAAAGTGAATTGTGAGACCGGCATCTTGCTCGTCTATCATATACGCCGAATGGATGGCGCCAAAGACGTATATACGTTCTTCTATTATTATCCATTTTATATAATTTAAATTACTATTATTAGTTGTCGGACCTCCAGACATTTTATTAAAAATTGAAACTCATGATGCCTGATTCGTTCCCAAAGAAACCAATTAGACTTCTGGATGCAGCGCAGCGATGCACGCAATTAGACCCCAGAGAGGTACTTAGTTCTGGAAATGATAGCTGATTACTGCAGCGCTTATTTAAAGTGTAAATGTGCATGTATGTGTATATAAGGATGTGTGGGAAGTTATCAAAGTAATCAATTAAGTATTCTATTAGAATTCACTCTATGGAAGTTGAAATATCAAGAAGTCTTCAGAGGCTCTTAATCATCCTGACTAACGATGGATGATGAAATTACTTTCATTTTAAAAAGAGAGTCTGACTTGTGTCTGACTTGTTTATTTTAATTTTAACGAACCATGAGTATTATTTTACTGAGCGGGATTGTGAAATGTAAATCTGAAGTCGATGAGGATTTGTGGCGGTAGAAAGATTCTCTTATAATTTTTGCATATTCTATATGGAGAATAACATGTTCTATATGAAAATAACATGTTATTGTCACAAAATTTCTGAAGGTCGTCATTTCTGAATTATATCATTTGTGTTTTTGAATTTCGTTGTTGATGTTCTATTCTAAAAAGATGATTGAGTTGAAGTCGAAATATCGTAACGCCTATTCCGTACTTCTGATTCGTCGTGTAAGTATTGATAGTGATTTTCAACAATCGATACTTGCCGAATTGTAAATTCTGCGTGAATTGAATTTGAAATTTTGAATTTGGTTTTGTTAATAATCATTTTGTCACGAGTTTAAACTCAAAATACATTGAAAAGAATAGGAATTTTATGGAATTTTTTTTAAGATTTCAAGGGAGATAATGGGATTTTAAATGTTATCGTAGAATTTTATTTTGTAATTTCAAAAGCTTTTTATGATTTTAAAAATATTTTGTGATAGTTTTAAGGATTTCATGAAATTTCATGAAATTTCATGATATCTTTAATGATTTTAAGAGATTTTAAGAATTAATTGAGAAATTTTCAGAGTTTGCTAGAAATTTTTAGAGATTTTTACTAATCTTAACATGGATTTCAAGAGATAAAAGATTTTGTAGGTTTTTGTGTGCATTTTTCATGATTTTTAAATGATTTTTACGAAATTCAAGAGATTTTTAGGATATTAAAACGATTTTGTAGAATTATATGGGATTTTAGAATATTTCGTGAAATTTTAAGGGATTTTAAAAGCTGTGTAAGAGTTTTATGAGGTTTTAAGGAATATTATCAGATTTCTAATAATTTGAAGTGATTTCCAGAGATTTTTCTGATATTTTAATGATTCTGTGAGAATTTTAAAGGATTTCATGGAATTTGATAAGATTTCTATGTAATATGTTTAAGGGATAGCAAATATATAAAGCGATTTTAAAGTTTGTCATGGAATTTCAGAAGGTATCTAGGAATTTTTGTAAGATTTCATGGGAGATAATGGGATTTTAAATGTTATCGTAGAATTTTATTGAGAAATTTCAAGCGCTTTATGATTTTAAAAATATTTTGTGATAGTTTTAAGGATTTCATGGAATTTGATGATATCTTTAATGATTTTAAGAGATTTTAAGAATTAATTGAGAAATTTTTAGAGATTTTCACTAATCTTAACATGGATTTCAAGAGATAAATGATTTTGTAGGTTTTTGTTTGCATTTTTCATGATTTTTACGAAATTCAAGAGATTTTCAGGATATTAAAACGATTTTGTAGAATTATATGGGATTTTAGAATATTTTGTGAAATTTTAAGGGATTTTAAAAGCTTTGTAAGAGTTTTATGAGGTTTTAAGGAATTTTATCAGATTTCTAATAATTTGAAGTGATTTCGAGAGATTTTTCTGATATTTTAATAATTCTGTGAGAATTTTAAAGGATTTCATGGAATTTGATAAGATTTCTATGTAATATTTTAAGGGATATAAAATATATAAAAAAATTTTAAAGTTTATCATGGAATTTCAGAAGGTTTCTAGGAATTTTTGTAAGATTTCAAGGGAGATAATGGGATTTTAAATGTTATCGTAGAATTTTATTGTGAAATTTCAAAAGCTTTTTATGATTTTTAAAATATTTTGTGATAGTTTTAAGGATTTCATCGAATTTGATGATATCTTTAATGATTTTAAGAGATTTTAAGAATTAATTGAGAAATTTTCAGAGTTTGCTAGAAATTTTTAGAGATTTTCACTAATCTTAACATGGATTTCAAGAGATAAATGATTTTTTAGGTTTTTGTGCGTATTTTTCATGATTTTAAAATGATTTTTACGAAATTACGAGATTTTGAGGATATTGAAACGATTAAGTAGAATTATTTGGGATTTTAGAATATTTTGTGAAATTTTAAGGGATTTTAAAAGCTTTGTAAGAGTTTTATGAGGTTTTAAGGAATTTTATCAGATTTCTATTAATTAGAAGTGATTTCCAGAGATTTTTCTGATATTTTAATGATTCTGTGAGAATTTTAAAGGATTTCATGGAATTTCAAAAGGTTTCTAGGAATTTTGAGAGATTTTCATGAATTTTAAGCGATTTTACGGGTTTTCAAAGGTTTCTTAGAATTTTTAGAGATTTTCACAAAGTTTAACATAGGTTTTAAGAGATTAAAGAAATAAAATATAATAAATTATATAATATTGAAAAAGAACATAAATGGCGTGCGGAGCGCGCTTTTGTTGTTGTAACATAAAAATGATTGATGGTGAATTCCTCGGTCACACCCATCCGCTGGTCCCTAATTTATTTCCGCGAGAAGAACGAAAGAAGCGACGAAGGATGACATTACTGAAGATGATTAGATTAGACAGATTAATGCCAACCAAAGAGGAATATGCAAAGATCGAATCTTTCCTGTTGGGTAGGAGGGCCCTCAATGAAGGTTGCAAGTCAAGGCTAGACACTTTCACTCGTTCGCGCTCTCTTGGGAGCGCAGTTTCAGGATACTTCCCACCTTACTTTAGTATTTACTTTTTCCACATGCCAACCACCGGGATACGTTTTATTCCTGATGATAGACTTAAATTTACTTTGGACTCTCTAGATGGTTCGAAACCACATCTGGAATTACCTCTTTTTACTGCGCACGTGGTCAGGCGAGTCTATAAGCTACTTCATATCCTTCTCCTGACTTTCCTCGCTGTGTTTTATTTTCTGAACTTTTAAAATTCAAAATAGAAATCTAGCTCAGGAAAATATTCCATACTTTCTTAGAGAAATCGTGCTCAGAGACACTTTTAGTTGAAAATATATAATTGTAGGTTTATGTTAATCCCTTTAAATGGATCATTTTAATAAATCATTTGTCAATTTTATATGTAATAAAAATGACATATATATTGAATATTTTTTTTAATAATCAATGAAACTACATAATTCGTTAACTGTTACGTGTATAGGATTTATAACTTCTTATAACCGACTACTTCTATTTAAAAATTGTTGTAATGGGATATATAGACGATATTAGCCATAAATAAAATGTTACGAAAAATATAATTATCAAGTAGCCAACGACTAATGTTTGTAATGGATTACAGCACATACTTGACTGTTACAGGCATCTCCATATAATAAAGAAACCAGTTTCTAAGAGACATCCCACCTTTTGCTTGCACTCTTTACTTTCGCCAAACCAGTCATCCATACACACATCTTAGCCACGCGTGACTTTACCATTTTAACTATTAGCTTGACTCTAAAACCAGTATTTTACTAAAAAACGGCAAATACTTCTAGAATTATGTATATAAATATAGCTATATTCAAATAAATGGTGGAGCTTGTTTATTATACTGATTTTTTTCCAATATAGAGATGATATAGTTTATACAAAAATGGATTAGGATCCATTAACCGATTCTATAAATAGGAGATTACATAATGGATTCTTATTTCAGAGGAAGTTATTTTAAGCCTAAAAGATAATTTAATATATTCCACACGGAATATATTTGTCATTAACAAAAAAGTGTTTTTTCAAACACACTGTTAAACACTTAAAATAATATGTACATACCTTTATATAGTTATGTAATATTTTCAATGAATTCTTGCAACTATTGTGCGCCATGACAAATATTGAGTACAATGTAAATATTTCGAGTAGGTGTAAAGCTTCGACGAGGTGCGTCGGTATTTTACATGATGGTCTTATCACCTGTTCTTGTAGGAAATTATTTATTCGAAAACTTTGAGAAAAATCTCCACAAAAATTAAAAATAAAATAAAATAAACTTTTCAAATATAAATTAAATAATTAAAACTACACAGAAAAAAAGTCTTAAATCAAGACCAAAAGTTTAGTTTTTGTTACAATTTAAGTCAGTTTTAACTGGAAAAAACTAAATTTAGTTTTAAGCCCAAAAACGGACTTAAATTGTAACAAAAGGTAGACTTTAGGGCTTGATTTAAGACTTTTTTTTCTGTATATATTTAATTACTTCGCAGAAAAAAACAAGGACTGAAAGTGTTTACAGATTGAATCAGTTTTTAGGCTGAATTTCAGTCTTAAGTCAGTTTTTAGTCTTGTTTTAAGACTAAGAAATCTAAAAACAAGACTTCTTAGTCTTAAAACAAGACTAAAAATTTACTTAAGACTGAAATTCAGCCTAAAAACTGATTTCAGCTGTAAAAACTTTCAGTCCTTGTTTTTTCTGTGTACTCTCTAAAATTGGATCAGTTAAATTCCACACTGATTTTCAGTGCGACTCTTTTCTCACGATTTTAATCAGTGAAAAATCACTGAGAATCAGTCAATAGTCACTGACATTTTCAGTAATCGTCACTAAACTACTAAAAATTTCACTGACTTTTTACTGATTTCCAGTATTTTATTCACTAATTAAAATCGTGAGAAAAGAGTCACTGAAAATCAGTGGAATTTGACTGGTAATCAGTTAAATTTCAGTGATTCAATTTTAGAAAGTAGAGTATTTTCTGTCGTATTTTCCTTCGTATTTTTGCATACCTCTTATAATTAACGATACCTGTCAACTATTAATCGCATCACGACCGATAATCCGTGGGCGATACAGTTTGAAATTCTCAATGAGAAATCAAGAGTCGGGTTCGTGAGGTGCATAATATACTATAAATGTGATAATATACGATATGCAAACAAATGACTAGCCGCCCAATCCATTCTGAGATAGGAGAAGTTATAGATAGAATACAGAATGCGAAATGGAAGTTTAGATGACCATCAGTTGTGGAATGTATATGTTTTCAACGACCTGTCTGTATTACAGTCATACAATATCCATTCTCGACTTAAGGGCATGTGTTACTTACCATATGAGCCAGTTTTTAAACCCGATTTTTTGTCTACAATTTTTATATTTTCAAAAAAATTATAGTCAACATCCGTCAAGAACGTGAACACGGACAGATATTGACTACAATTTTTTTAAAAATGTAAAAATTGTAGAAAAAAAACCGGGTTTAAAAATTTGCTCATATGGTAAGTAACAAATGCCCTTAGAGAGTTATTCTACTTTATAAGCTGAAGAAAAGAGCTATTTTTGAACATTTTTTTGACTATATCATGAACGATATGGAAATAAATATTTTTAGGTATGATAAAACATATATTGAACTGCATAAGAACATTTTTTTATATTAACTTTATTCAATGTTTATATTAAAAATAATGATTGTGCGTAGGCTTCTCAAAATTAAAAGGGTAAATGTTACCAGGGATATCTCGAATAGTTTTCATAAAATTCTTGGTACCGTTTTAAAAACGCTGTTTTGAGAAAAACGCGTTTAAAACAATAACAATGCAATAAAATAAATAAAAAAAATTTTTTTTACGTATTTCAAGACATGTTTTATCATACTGAGGATTAACCACCTGATTTTATTATGTTGTGCAACCGTGTAAAGGAATTTAAGATGAGTACCTGTTTTCGCGCCGATTCCAATTTATAATATCATTCCCTTCTCATAAATTTTCCACTTCATGCTTTATTCAAAAGGGAAATAAAATTTCTTGTCCTTAAGACTTTTATGTAAGGTCTATTATGTAAATCTGTTAGTGCAAATTAGATTTATTTTATAACAGGAAATAATACATAAATTTTGAGATCTTTTCTTGTAAGGGAAATAAAGTTCCTGGGTGTTTATGAGTCGTTGTTGAAGAAAGTAAAAGAAAGTTACAATCTGCTTATGGAGATTGAAAGTATTTTTCGGGGAAGTGAAGTTGAATGTAAATAGTAGAAATTTCTTAATAGTATTCAGAGTGTTATTATAAGAGGATATTAAGGGATTATTGCAGGGCCGTGCGCAAGGGGGGAGGTTTTTTGGGTTCAAACCCCCCCCCCATACACATCCCTGGCGAAGGCTTCGGATAGAAAATTTCCTATCCGAATTAATTCGAGACAATGCGAAGTCTCTTTCCAAGCGAATCAGTTCCATTCCGAGCCAATCCGAAGTTCGCATGATTCCTATCCGAATGAATTCGAGCCAATCCGAAGTTTGAAGAAAGATTCCTATCCGGAATGGTTCGGATTCATTGGGATCGAAAAATTTCTTCGGAATGGATCGGATTCATTCGGATCGGAAAGTCGGATTCATTCGGATCGAAAAATTTCTTAGGAATGGCTCGGATTCATTCGGATTGAAAATTCAGATTGAAAAGTTTCTTCGGAATGGATTGGATTCATTCAGTTTGAATATTCGGATTCATTCGGATTGAAAAGTTTCTTCGGAATGGTTCGGATTCATTCGGATTGAAAAGTTTCTTCGGAATGGTTAGGATTCATTCGGATCGAAAAATTTGTTAAGGAATGGATCGGATTCAATCGGATTGAAAATTCGGATTCATTCGGATTCAAAAGTTTCTTCGGAATGGATCGGATTCATTCGGATTGGAAATTCGGATTTATTCGGATTGAAAAATTTCTTAAAGAATGGTTCGGATTCAATCGGATTGAAAATTCGGATTCAAAAGATTCTTCGGAATGGATCGGATTCATTCGGATTGGAAATTCGGATTTATTCGGATTGAAAAGTTTCTTCGGAATGGTTAGGATTCATTCGGATTGAATTTGCGGATTCATTCGGATCGAAAAATTTCTTAAAGAATGGTTCGGATTCATTCGGATTGAAAAGTTTCTTCGGAATGGATCGGATTCATTTGGATTGAAAAGTTTCTTCGGAATGGTTAGGATTCATTCGTATTGAATTTTCGGATTCATTCGGATTGAAAATTTGGATTCATTCGGATTGAAAAGTTTCTTCGGAATGGATTGGATTCACTCGGATTGAAAATTCGAATTCATTCGGATTGAAAAGTTTCTTCGGAATGGTTAGGATTCATTCTTATTGAATTTTCGGATTCATTCGGATTGAAAATTTGGATTCATTCGGATTGAAAAGTTTCTTCGGAAGGGATCGGATTCATTCGGATTGAAAAGTTTCTTCGGAATGGATTGGATTCACTCGGATTGAATTTTCCGATTCATTCGGATCAAAAAATTTCTTAGGAATGGTTCGGATTCATTCGGATTGAAAATTCGGATTCATTTGGATCGAAAAATTTCTTCGGAATAGATCGGATTCATTCAGATTGAATTTTCGGATTCAATCGGATTGAAAAGTTTCTTCGGAATGGTTAGGATTCATTCGTATTGAATTTTCGGATTCATTCGGATTGAAAAATTTCTTAAAGAATGGTTCGGATTCAATCGGATTGAAAATTCGGATTCATTCGGATTGAAAAGTTTCTTCGGAATGGATTGGATTCACTCGGATTGAATTTTCGGATTCATTCGGATCAAAAAATTTCTTAGGAATGGTTCGGATTCATTCGGATTGAAAAGTTTCTTCGGAATGGATTGGATTCACTCGGATTGAAAATTCGGATTCATTCGGATTGAAAAGTTTCTTCCAAATGGTTAGGATTCATTCGGATTGAATTTGCGGATTCATTCGGATTGAAAAATTTCTTAAAGAATGGTTCGGATTCAATCGGATTGAAAAGTTTCTTCGGAATGGATTGGATTCACTCGGATTGAATTTTCGAATTCATTCGGATCGAAAAATTTCTTAGAAATGGTTCGGATTCATTCGGATTGAAAATTCGGATTGGAAAGTTTCTTCGGAATGGTTCGGTTTCATTCGGATTCGCTCGGATAGAGATTTCGCAAGGCTCGGATGACTTCGGATTGGCTCGGATTGGAATCTTATCCGAAGCTTTCGCCAGGGAAATTAAAATTAAAAATAAGTTTTTATTTTACATCAAAGAAGATTGTTTGAAGGAAATTTTTGTATTGTAACATATGAATTAATCATAAAAATATTT
>UCOH01011585.1:0-11012 GCA_900474275.1 Synergus japonicus | reverse complement strand
ATAAAAATATTTCGCCCCCCCCCCCCCCCCTACACGAATTCTTGCGCACGGCCCTGGATTATTGAAATTTTAGTGGTTTTTCTTTAACAAAAAAGCCTGATGCTTTCTTTTCATTCTTATTCCAAAATCTGTATTACTTTGTACATATATTTTCTTTGGTTTCATCTTATTTAAATAAAAATGTATAACCACAATATTAAATGAAAAATTTGATTTTAGGACTCCAGGGACAAAAACAGCAACAGGAAGATCCTTGTCAGTCGAAGGCGAGAGTAGTGGGTGACATCGAGTATTGCGATCGTTACTGGGAGTGTGTGAATGGACGTCCAGAGCTTTTCGACTGTCCAAATGGATTGGTATTCGCTGGAAAACATAGGGGTGTGACGGAGGGTTGTGATTACCCCTGGAGGGCCAATTACTGTGATGGAAAACGCCAGGCTAACCCTCCAATAGGAGCAGAGCATTGCGATTGGCTCTATGGTATCTTCGGCCATGAAACTTCCTGCACTAGGTACTGGACTTGTTGGAACGGAACTGCCACTGAACAACTCTGCATTGGTGGTCTTCTTTACAACGAGAGGGCACGATCCTGTGATTGGCCAGAAAATGTTGAGGGATGCCAAAAACATCGTAAGTATATATAGTTAATACGAGGAAGGAACTACCACTTTTTCCAAATTTGAATAGTTGTATTGTTTCATAACATGGAGGCAGCTGTACAATTAGATTATTTATCTTTTGGTCCCACGAGTAAGACGAATGAGAGTTAGAAAAATTTTTAATTGTGAGTTTTATAGTGATAAATTCAAGTAGATAAGTTTGCTGGCGAGGGAGTTTTCACTTTTGAAAGGAAGTCAGATGAATGATCTCTGAGAAATCACTGCACTCGAGTATGAAGTGAATACATACATGTACAAAGGCGAGGCACTAATTAACATTCAATGTACGTTCTCGTCGCGCCTTCTAGAATATACATTACAATATTACATCTATCCCACGCGTAAATTTCGAGGAAAGCAACTGTTGCCTCAGAAATGTAGGCCCTTGTGTCCATTTTGATTAGCTGTTATTTTATTATCTGATTCCTAGACATCTAGAGACAAAAAGTGAATTTTTTAATAGACGTCGGTGAATTTCATTTAAATTGAAACTCTACAGCGAATAATTTAGTAAATAATTCTTGAATATTTTTCAGCTCTCTGCAATGACGACGCGAATGGAAATGTGCCTCTTGGGAAATCATGCAACAGATATTGGCAATGCCAGGGAGGATACCCTCGTCTGCAGAGATGTCCTGCGATGTTGGTCTTCGACAGGAGATCCTTGAGATGTGTTGTTCCTCCAACAGAAGATTGTGATGTTCCCACTACACCACCAAATCTCGAGGGTGATTTACCTGAAGGAAGAAACGAACAGGAACCTGAGGAAGAAAATCTTCCACCTGGTATAGCTTCCCTTCCATCGGGGGCTCTTCCACTTCCTGTTCGACCTCGCAATAGAAACTAATGCCTACCCCTTTCCCCAAATATCGTTATTTCGTCAAATTAAACTATAATCAAATACACTAGGATTCAGGACTGAAATTTCCATCTCTATGAGGGATGACTATGCTACTTGATTTTTCAATTTGAGATGTAAGGTTTTCAGTCTAAGATAGTTGTGGTAAAAATATTTGATTTGAGAGATCTGTTCATTGCGAAAATTCTATCAAAACTCTCGAAAACAAAGAAACAAAAGCAAATATTTAATTGTTGGTGATAAATTTGTACATTTCTTTAGATATTTTTTTTCTTTAGTTCAAACTATCATTTTGATTAGAACTTTTGTTTCTGCAGCAGATTGATGTATCAGTTTTTTACCAAGTTCATCACAAGTTCTGTTATCTACTTTCCTCGAGTACGAGTCGCCAGAATGTAACTTTCTTTCAGAGAAATGCGATAATTGAAAGTGTTACCTTCATTTAGTATGAATTAAGTATATATATATATATATATATTAATAGAGTTTTCTACGATTAGAGACTTCTTTCCTTTTCCAACTTCAACATTCGCTTATCATTATCGCCAATCGAAATGTAAATACTTCTCTCCATCTGCTTACGAAGCTGTATGCAATCATAGCTTTAGAATCATGGAAATAAAGTGTAATGTTGTATATTTTTTGTACGTACGCCTAAAATAAGCATTTATTTATTTCACCTATCATTTCTTGACACAAATGTACATCTAGGATTTTAATTATGTTTGCCTAAGTGTTCTTTATCAGTATAATTTTCCCTTAGACTTTTATTTTACAAAATAATAAATAATTGCTCTAATGAGTATTTGTAATTGTTCTAGATGAAATATTTTATTTATTTACATGGAAACAAATTTAGGAAGGCTTTTTGCATTTTCTTGTGTGAACTTCTCAGAATTTAGTTGATTTCCAGGATGAAAGAGTCTCGTTTTTAATATCAAAACTTAAAGTCCATTGGCGCTGTAAAAATGAGAGTAACTTGTAATTTTTGTATTTGTAATATAATATTTGGATTCTAAACACATAATTTTGTAAGATAATTAATTAATTAATTATTTAATTAAAAAATACGAACCAGTGAGGAAGATCATCTGGATCGAGACAACTTAAAGTTTCAGAATCAAACAGCTTTCCGTCACCACAAGTGAGAAGACGTGGGTGACCTTCTACACAAGTGATTAGTCTTCCGCAATCACCGGGAACTGGGAATCTGAAATCAGATATTAAAGGTTAAATCGAACTTATACTTCCTTGTTCTGTATTATGCATAAATATTTACATAAGTAGATATATAATGAAAAATAAAGGAAAGAGAAGGTGTTAGAAATTTTTGAAATACACCAGAAATTTACTATTTAGAGTTATATAAATATACCAGAATCTTATGACATATTATCAGGTATGCTATGAGACTGCGATAGCAATTACAGTTAAGCTAAGGAATAATTATAGTTAAGGAAATGAATGGATGAAATGAATATAGTTAAGCAAATTAAGGGATTACCTTGGGAAGGGCCAGAATCTGGCGGCAGCAGTGTGTGCAGGAACCTTTGTAGGGCACTTGAACCCAACAATGGCCTCAGGGTTACAGTAGGGAATAAGTTGGTCAGGCCAGACACACGTGTGACTTTTGGGATCGTAGGCCAAACCAGCATCGCAATGTGTCTGAAGTGGTTCTCCATGTACACATTTAATGTAAGTTGTGCTGCAGGAATCGCTATCGGGATAAATACCAAACTGGTATTCACATCCAGGTGAACTTAAAGGAGTAACTAAACAAAAAAATCCAAATTATATACCTTTCTATGACATACTAAATTCTCATTCATATTTATCATTTATTCTAGTAAAAAGTCTCTCAGTGTAGAATTTGCCAAGTTTTTAGAAGCCAACTAATTACTTCAACACATAAAGTGACAAATAATTAGATTCGCATTCAAGAGAATGTTTCTTTGTCTGAACTATAACAATAGTGATTTCCTGATATGTAGTAAAAAATTACACAATAATGAGGGAAGAAAGAATTGAATGAACAATGTACATGAAGTAGATTATGAAGACAGAGAAAGCCTTCGGACACATTAAGTCTTATTAGTGTCTTAAGGCATTTTAAAACTCTCTAGTACTACAAGAGTAATGCCATGCAAATTACAAGAAAATTACCTAGGCCTAAGATGTTGGACGATTAGACGGAATATATATTCACCGCTTTAGATTTTACTTCTTACTTTTTCTTTAATTTCTAACAATAAGTGTAATGTATATTATTTACGTTTACATTTTCTGAGTAAATTTCTTTTCCCCGAAAAGATGATTTTATTAATTAATGCCTTATTAAGATGTTTCATTAATTCGGTATACGTACGATCGGGTTTGCGATGCTCGCAATTAACAGCCCAGTTATAGTTGCAGTGGTTGTGAATGTTGCCATGACCGTCGAAAAGAAGGCCATTCTCGCAGTGCTCCAGAGTCAAAGTTCCATTCGTGCAGAGGAAGAAAGAATTGCAATCTTCTGGATGTGGATATGCCTGTTCGCCATATAACTCAGGACAGTGTGGTGCTCCTAAGAGTGCTGGTCCATGTCCAGCAATTGTCAAGCTGGAGGCTTTACAAAAGAAAAATATACATACATTTTAATTTTTTTTTTGATGAATTTTTAATATTTCAGGGTGGCCATATGTCAGGGAAGTCAGGGAAATGCGAGTAGTTGTCAGGGAAAATAGAAATTGATATTTATGCTCTGTTATTTTTGTCGTATTGTATATATAAATTTTATATTTTATTTAACAGATTTTAGAAACTTTCCAAGGATTTCAAAGGGTTATAAAGAATTTCCAGGCATTCTTTGAAATTCTTTGGGTTTCTAATGATTTCAAGAGATTTTTAATAATTTTAAAAGGTTTTAGGAGGTTTCTAGGAATTTAAAGGAATTACAAAAGGTTTGTATAATATTTAAAAGATTTTGTGGAATTTTACAAAATTTTAAGAGATTTTTACGTATTTCAAAGGATTTAAAAGTTTTTCATAGAATTATAAGGGATTTTAAGAATTTTAAGAAATTTTTATTTTTTTTTAAAGTGATTTTAAGGGATTTGATTGAAATTTTAAAGAACATCACCAGATTTTTATGATTTATGAAAGATTTTGTAAAATTGTATGGAATGTCAAGAGGTTTTCAAGAATTTTAAGAGATCTTTACGTATTTTTAGAGATTTTAAAGTTTTTCGTGGAATTATAAAGGATTTTAAGAAATTTGGAAGAGTTTTCAGAAATTTAAAGGGATTATAAATATTCTCATGGAATTTTAAAGGATTTTAAAAGGCTTTTAAGAATTTTAAGAAATGTTGATTTTTTTAATGTGATTTTAAGGGATTTGATTGAAATTTTAAAGAACATCACCAGATTTTTATGATTTATGAAAGATTTTCTAAAATTTTATGGAATGTCAAGAGGTTTTCAATAATTTTAAGAGATCTTTACGTATTTTTAGAGATTTTAAAGTTATTCGTGGAATTCGTAAAAATTTAAAGAAATTTTGACATTTTTAAAATGTTTCTAAGAAATTTAAATATTCCTTGTGGAATTAATAAAAATTTCAAAAACTATTTTTGATTTTTAAAGGGATTTTGTGAGGTTTTTGTTTCCAAGAATTTTTATTTATAAATTTTATTGTATTTTAATTTGAAGTGATTTCGTGGAATTTTAAGATGTTTTTATGAATTTCAATGAATTTTAAGAGATTTCCAAGGTTGTTATTTGAGAGATTATTACAAATTTTAAGTGATTTTGGAGAAATTTCAATAGTATTATTATTGAAAATTTGTACGCATTTTTAATACTTTGTTGTCACGGAAATTTGTCTGAAAGTCAGGGAAAAATCAGGGAAATGTCAGGGAAAATAGAAATTGATATTTATGCTGTGTTATTTTTGTCGTATTGTATATATAAATTTTATATTTTATTTAACAGATTCTAGAAACTTTCCAAGGATTTCAAAGGGTTATAAAGAATTTCCAGGCATTCTTTGAAATCCTTTGGGTTTCTAATGATTTCAAGAGATTTTTAATAATTTTAAAAGGTTTTAGGAGGTTTCTAGGAATTTAAAGGGATTACAAAAGGTCTGTATAATATTTAAAAGATTTTGTGGAATTTTACAAAATTTTAAGAGATTTTTACGTATTTCAAAGGATTAAAAGTTTTTCATGGAATTATAAAGGATTTTAAGAAACTTGGAAGAGTTTTCAGAAATTTAAAGGGATTATAAATATTCTCATGGAATTTTAAAGGATTTTAAAAGGCTTTTAAGAATTTTAAGAAATTTTGATTTTTTTTTAAAGTGATTTTAAGGGATTTGATTGAAATTTTAAAGAACATCACCAGATTTTTATGATTTATGAAAGATTTTGTAAAATTTTATGGAATGTCAAGAGGTTTTCAAGAATTTTAAGAGATCTTTACGTATTTTTAGAGATTTTAAAGTTTTTCGTGGAATTCGTAAAAATTTAAAGAAATTTTGACATTTTTAAAATGTTTCTAAGAAATTTAAATATTCCTTGTGGAATTTGTATTTTAATTTGAAGTGATTTCGTGGAATTTTAAGATGTTTTTATGAATTTTAAGAAATTTCCAAGGTTTTTATTTGAGAGATTATTACAAATTTTAAGTGATTTTGGAGAAATTTCAATAGTATTATTATTGAAAATTTGTACACATTTTTAATACTTTTTTGTCACTGAAATTTGTCTGAAAGTCAGGGCAAAGTCAGGGAAAGTCAGGGAAATTGAATAATTGAATTTTGTGGCCACCCTGTATTTATCTAATACCGATTGATAATCAATATTCCTTCTCTTTCTAAATCTGAAATAGTAACTTCTTATTAAATCAAAATTAGAGAGTTGACATTTTATCAAGAGATATAAGTAAAGCCACTTTCTTGCATGATAATTAAAAATGAAAAAATTTCACCAATTTCAAGATGCCACTTGACACGAAAATTTTACATAACATATATAATGTCAAGAGAGATTCGTACGAAATCTTGAATTTTAAATTTAACAAAAAACGAGAGTGTGAAAACTTATTTACATTCTTTCTAATGCATTTCTAAGGGTATTGCACTTCCTGTCATATGTTCTTTGACAAAGACCGAAGAAGTATATGAATGAAGCAACAGGCGCCATGTTATCGTGCAACGAATGAATAATAAATGCAGTGACGAAAAAACCAGCCGCTGGCTATCCATTGTACATAATTAATAGAAAATTCCAGTGAAGCTAAAACGCAATAAGACTGCAGAATACTATAACTGTGAATATTAACATATATAACGGATACTAAATCGAAAAGGTCAAGACGAAATATATTTGCTAAATAACTACGTTGTATTATTTTTACTGATGGCAAAAAAACGTTCGAGATAAATAAAAACATATATAAATCACAAGGAACAATAGAGCAAGGTAAAATGTTATAAATGGCATTGGTACCAGGCCAGTGGTAATATTTGAAGCAGAGACTGATACTATCACTTTATTCATTAGCATATATCATTCGATCAGACAAAGTTTGATGCTGCCAAATTTAAGAAGCAATTTTTTAGTTTAGATCCATCTGAGTGAAGATAACAATCCTCTTCTGACAAAACGTGCATGTCATTATGTCATAGGTCGAACCGATGTAACCATATGGCGACGTGGAGGCAGGCCGCGACAGTGAAAGTGGTTCTTGGTCTAAGAATTCCTGTTCGTGATGATGTCGTAACAACTGCAAAGACCGGACTATAAACTCAAGAGTTCCACCCCACAAGCAGGAAGAAATTGTCCTGCATGTGGGATGCACGAGAATGCGCCAGTAGTTACAGACGTTACTTGCCGAACGTACGCCAATTTAACACGGGTTCACTTTTCAAATTTTACAGTTGTCTGCCCCCGTAACTCAAAATGGTTCAACCGGAATTTACGAATCTCGTTTCGCCAGATTTATAGTTATATATTTAAAACAATATGTAAAAATGTGCCTGTATTGAAATGTGTGCAGTCAAGTCGTTTATAAGCCGAGTAAAGCCTGAATTGCGTCATTGTGATAGTTACTTAACAATGTAATCACTGATTTATTTATAAATTTCATTAATAATAACATTATTTACCTACAATTAATCAAAGCAGTTAATCAAGAAAGATACCCCTAATTAAAATTCCCAACTTCCGATCAAAGAAAATTTTACCATATTTTTACAGCAAAACTACAATTTCAAAAATAAAACAAAAAATAACAAAAAGATTGTAATGCAGTTTTCTTACAACAATCCTGATGATAATTGTACCATATTGTTGAGGTAGATTCTCAAAATAACGAACAGTTTGATAAAATTAATAAAAGAATTGGAGAGCAAAGTAAGTGTTGGTATTACGTGAATGTTACATATTGATAAAATCTGAATTTTTGCATTTCCTGTGGAAAGCAGATGTTGTCGTAAGAGAGCAAAATATTTCTTGGTTTGTTATTTTGTTGTCATAAGTTTTGCATTTTTTTTATTTCAATATGAATGTTGAAGTCTTAGAAACAGGAAGGAGACCCGGACGTGCACGCAACCTACTCACCACTGGAAAATATGGCCGCCAGGACCAATAGGGTCACGCTCCTTAGATGGCTCATGCTGCGGTCTGTGTTGTACGGACAGTAACTACTGAAGTTGGTACCTGGACCGTCGGGACGAGTAGCGACGGCCTCCAGAGTCTGTCCCTTCACCGAGGGGGTCTCAGAGACCCCACCCTGACACCTCCGCTTTTACGCTATTAGCAATCTCGCCTCACTTCGGCTCCTTGACGAAGCCAATCGAGCAATGTCATCGTGTAATTCGAATCTTGATCTAGCAATCAATAATGGCGTTCTCATTAATCAGGATCAATTCTATTATGTTTCTTGAGAAATCTCTCTTGGGTTATAAAAAGACGACTCACTTTTGTTCGTGTTTTTTATTTTCTTTTGGCTGCTCTGAGAAATTTTCGAGATTGGGTCAAATTTTTCAAGGATTTTATGTGATTTTAAACTTCCTCGTAGAATTTTAAGAGATTTTGAGGAATTTGTATAATTTTTGAAAATGTTTCTGGCATTTAAATAGTATTTAGTATTATCCATTAATGTAACTTTTGGCTAGTCTAATTAAATAATTAAAACTACACAGAAAAAAAGTCTTAAATCAAGAACAAAAGTCTAGTTTTTGTTACAATTTAAGTCAGTTTTAACTGGAAAAAACTAAATTTAGTTTTAAGCCCAAAAACGGACTTAAATTGTAACAAAAGGTAGACTTTAGGGCTTGATTTAAGACTTTTTTTTCTGTATATATTTAATTACTTCGCAGAAAAAACAAGGACTGAAAGTGTTTACAGCTTGAATCAGTTTTTAGGCTGAATTTCAGTCTTAAGTCAGTTTTTAGTCTTGTTTTAAGACTAAGAAATTGAAAACAAGACTTTTTGGTCTTAAAACAAGACTAAAAACTGACTTAAGACTGAAATTCAGCCTAAAAACTGATTTCAGCTGTAAACACTTTCAGTCCTTGTCTTTTCTGTGTTAAATAACTAAAACTACACAGAAAAAAAAGTCTTAAATCAAGCCCAAAAGTCTAAATTTAGTTTTAAGCCCAAAAGCGGACTTAAATTGTAACAGAAAATAGACTTTTGGGCTTGATTTAAGACTTTTTTTCTGTGTATATTTAATTACTTCGCAGAAAAAACAAGGACTGAAAGTGTTTACAGCTTGAATCAGTTTTTAGGCTGAATTTCAGTCTTAAGTCAGTTTTTAGTCTTGTGTTCAATTTCTTAGTCTTAAAACAAGAATAAAAACTGACTTAAGACTGAAATTCAGCCTAAAAACTGATTTCAGCTGTAAACACTTTCAGTCCTTGTTTTTTCTGTGTTAAATAACTAAAACTACAAAGAAAAAAAAGTCTTAAATCAAGCCCAAAAGTCTAAATTTAGTTTTAAGCCCAAAAGCGGACTTAAATTGTAACAGAAAATAGACTTTTGGGCTTGATTTAAGACTTTTTTTCTGTGTATATTTAATTACTTCACAGAAAAAACAAGGACTGAGAGTTTTTATAGATTAAACCAGTTTTTAGGCTGAATTTCAGTCTTAAGTCAGTTTTTAGTCTTGTTTTAAGACTAAGAAGTCTTACTTTTAAATTTAATTTTTAAATTTAAATTTTTTTAAATTTAAATTTAAAAACAAGACTAAAAATTGACTTAAAACTGAAATTCAGGCTAAAAACTGATTTCAGCTGTAAACACTTTCAGTCCTTGTTTTTTTTTTGTGTTAAATAACTAAAACTACACAGAAAAAAAAGTCCTAAATCAAGCCCAAAAGTCTAAATTTAGTTTTAAGCCCAAAAGCGGACTTAAATTGTAAGAAAAACTAGACTTTTGGGCTTGATTTAAGACTTTTTTTCTGTGTATATTTAATTACTTCACTAAAAAACAAGGACTGACAGTGTTTACAGCTTGAATCAGTTTTTGGGCTGAATTTCAGTCTTAAGTCAGTTTTTAGTCTTGTTTTAAGAGCAAGAAGTCTTGTTTTCAATTTCTTAGTCTCAAAACAAGACTAAAAACTGACTTAAGCTTAAATCCAGCCTAAAAACTGATTTAAGCTGTAAACACTTTCAGTCTTTGTTTTTTCTGTGTTAACTTTTAGACCCGTTATGAGTACAAAATGCAAAATACTAAATCTAAAACTATTATTAATTAATAAACTTTAACTAATTCAGATTGAGAGAGTATTTTGTTACTGAAATTCTGAGCATCCCTCGAAAAAGTTTTTCTACGAAGACTAAATATTTATATCCTTAGGAATTCATTTATCAAGCATTTATTACACAAGGTAATAAATTTTAAAATGCAGCTCTCATATAAATCGAAAAGAGGTTGAAGCACGTGTAATTATGAATGAGGAGATAAATGGACCGGCGTCTGCAACATGAAAACTAAAGAATACATTGCACATACTCGAAGTTACTGGCCTCCGGGGTCTTTAGTTCAGAATTCATCTTACGCAAGAATTTTTTTTGCTCGCAGCTGTTATATCCAAGAAGAGGGAACCAGATCCGGTCACGAAACCGTCAGAGAAAGTCCTCAATTCGACTCAAGTTCTGTCGCTCGATGAGAATAAATATGCTTAAGAACAATCGATCTTATAGGCATAAGATCTCGTATTTCTTCTCGAAGGTCACTGCGTTTTTTCCTCAGTCTGTACCATGCAAAGAGATGCATGCCGAGGTCGAAGCGAGAGTGCTCTTGTCTCAGTAACGTGAAAATTACATAAAGGGAAAGGCTGTAATTAGCCAAATAGTTGGAAAGGTGAAATTTCCTGTCTGCCTTTGGAAAATTTCTTACTTCCTAAACAAAGAACTGATATTGAGAATATTTTAAAAGGTGCAACTCTTTTTTGTGATTTTTAAAAACTATTTTCAAAACAAGTATGTATATATATATATATATATATAT
>UCOH01011584.1:0-24780 GCA_900474275.1 Synergus japonicus | reverse complement strand
GACTAATAGCATTCATCCTCGCGAATTTCGTTTCATGCCAGGGAGTTATTCGCGACATCCCCCTTGATTTCACTATTGACGAAATCAAGGACAACGCTGAGATCCTTGGTCCCTTGAGGGGTTCTTCTTCTGTTCTAGAAGTCCGACGTCTCAACAGGAAAATAATCAACAAAGACACGAAAAAAGCCGAAATAGTTCCCTCCCGCTCAGTCCTGCTAACTTTTAAAGGTACTTCCCGCCCAGACAGGATAGCTTTGTACAGGTCTTCCACCGCTGTTCATCGCTACAACCCACCTGTTATACAATGCCACAAGTGTTGGAGATTTGGCCACGTTAGCTCTCAGTGTCGCTCGGCCCCCCGTTGTGTACGCTGCGGTGGCCCGGGTGAACATGATACGAGCAACTCGTGCCCAAGTGCATCACCGAAAGCACCTAAGTGTGTGAACTGTAACAGTTCTCACTTGGCTACCTCTAGAGATTGCTCGGAATATCAATTCCAACAGGACTTCCGCTTATACGCAGCTGACCATAGCCTCTCCTACAACGAAGCTAAAACATTTCTCCGTCCAAAAAAGGGCTCCTCAACTGCGACTTCAGATCGCAACTTTTCCTCCACTGTCAACTTCTCCAATTTCCGGAGTTTGGAGATGTCCCAACCCCATCACTGCACTACCCCAATAATAGCTCGACCGCGCTCAAACGCTTCTCAGAGGTTTTGAGCCAAGCGCCCCCTCCTTCGAGAACACACTCAAAACCTACAAACTCTAGACCTCAACCTAACGCCAAAAAGCCAACACCCACTTCCTTTTAACCTCTGTTCAATAACGGAAGATCGGAAGATGTCTCACCTAGAGGCAGCGCATTGCGAAAGCTACCACCTGATCCTCCTTTAGAATCACGTCCACCTTCGCCGAACCCTGCCAATGCCATTCCTATTATTAATAGCATTCTGGCAGCCCTCACAGGTCTGATGGGAGCACTTGCCTCCGGAACTTCATTGAGTTCCGTAGAGAGTCATGGCTTGCTTACTCAACTCCAGAACTGCGTTAACTCGCTATCTTATTCACTAATTCCCTCACAAAATGGCCCAAATTAATAATTTAAATATCATGCAGTGGAACTGTCAAGGTGTGATGAACAAGAGGGGCGACCTTCTTAACATCTCCCATGACTTTGATATCATACTTCTTTGCGAAACATTTTTGAAACCTGACGAAAGATTCGATCTCAAACACTTTAATATCATTAGAGCGGATAGATTATCAAATAGAGGCGGTGGTTTGGCCATAGCCATTCGTGAGGGTATATCCTTCTCAAGAATCTCTTCCATAGTTAACGTGGAGAATGAGCTCGAGACGTTAGCGGTGTCAATAGGTTCCTCCATGGGTGAACTCCTGATTGTTTCAGTCTATAGAGTTCCCTCATCGGACAATAAAATTCCTAGCAGACGCTGGACGGCGTTCTTCGACTCTGTTCTCGCAGTTAACAACAACACTGTATTTGTGGGTGGAGACTTTAATTGCCACCACTCATCCTGGGGCGGCCCTCAGAACTGTTATAACGGTTCTGAACTCCGTTCCTCTTTAGATAACCTCGATTTTATTTGTTTGAATAATGGTAACCCCACATATCGTAATCGCCCAGGTAATTCTCAATCAGTTCTCGACCTTGCATTTATTACCTCATCTTTTTACTATAGCTTCCTCAGATGACTCGAATGACAATCTCGGGAGTGACCACTTTCCAGTGATCACACGCCTGGGTTTGCCCATCCCTATTTCAATCTACTCCTCCCATAAGTATAATTTAAAAAAAATCGACTGGTCACTTTTTTCCTCCTTTTTATCAAAATTTTTTATAGAAAAAAAGGTAAATTTAGAGTCATCTAACTTAGACCCTTTAGTTAAATACGAAATCTTCGTAGAAGGAGTGGACGGTTTTCGCGGCATGTCCCCCTCTAAGCCACTTCCCACTTTGGGCCCTGGCAATCACTTTCCTAAAAAACGTAAAAATAAATATTTTGTCCCAGCACCTTGGTGGGACAAAAACTGTGACCAGGCTGTTTCTGAGAGAAAGAAAGCCATTGCTTTATATTTATGAGTGTGGAGGACTATTAAGATTTTCAAAAACAAATTCACCAAGCCAGCCACCGCCTCTTGTTCAGCTGATAGAGAGGTGATTAACCACCTAAATTCTCTAATTGACGAAATTTGCCCACCAACTGTTTTCAACGACAAATTCCCCAACGATTTTAGAGACAACCCCTTTTTTCAAACATCGTTTTCTAATTCAGAACTTAATATAGCTATCTCTTCACTCAAAATCAAATCATCCCCAGGCTTAGACAAAATAGATTATAACATCATCCAACATTTTCCTGAGGAGGCTAGATCTGCTCTTCTTGCTATTTACAACCAAATTTTTCAAACCGCATCATTTCCAAACTCTTGGAACAATTTTCTAATCTTTTTTAATGCAAAATCAACTCCGGGCAAATTCCGCCCAATTTCTCTAGCGTCATGCATGTTCAAACTAATAGAAAAATTGATTCATAACAGACTTAACTGGTATTTAGAACACAACTTAAACTTATCAACTTCACAATTCGCTTTCAGGAAGGGCAGGTCTTGCGCTGATAATCTGGCCATACTGGCAACCGAGGTTTGGTCTGGTTTCGCAAACAAGGAGATCACATCTTTTTGGATTTAAAGGGAGCATTTCCCAGTGTTATCCTACAAATTTTAATGGAAGACCTGCGTAGTCTAGGTATTCCTTACCCCGTGGCTCGCTTTATATACAGTTCCATTGCATGTAAAAATATGTATTTCAAAATTAATGGTGAAGTTGTTGGACCCAGAATCAGCACTGTTGGTCTGCCACAAGGCAGTATCCTAAGTCCTCTTCTGTACTCCATCTATACTAGGAATCTTATATCGCTCCTACCCAATGGCTGCACTCTTATTGAATTCGCAGACGATATAGCCATTCTATGTAGATCTAGGGATCCAAAAAAATGCTTATTCAGTCTGCAGCGGTGCTTGAACCTGATCTCTTCCTACCTTATGGAAAGAGGTCTCGAACTCTGCACAGAAAAAACCAAACTCATTCTATTTTCCAAATTAAAGCTCAATTTTAACGATCCGACTCTCTCCCTAACTTTAAATAACATTAATATCACTCCATCCAATTGCGCAAGATTTCTTGGCATTATTTTGGATTTTGAATTTTGCTTTGATGCCCATTTCACCTACTTAACTGACAGATGTCGCAAAGTTTTAAATATTTTAAGAGTTCTCAGAGGAGTATTTCAAGAATCACAAACGTTTTGATAAATTAGAAAAAATCCGTAACCAAGCACTGAGATTGGCTCTCGGGTACCGGAGCAGCACCCCCATAAACGTTATGCTCGCGGAAACTTGTCAGCCTCCTTTAAAATTTTCCTATTTAGCTAAGAGATATATAACCAAAACTTTTTCCTATTTAGATCACCCTCTTCCTGACAGTTTACTAACCCTCTGGAATAATTCTCAACCCAAAAATACTTATCGTATCAGGGATATATTTGTTCTTTTTAATGCCTTTGGCAAAGTCAAGGGCTTTAAACATCAAATAAGAAGAGCATATGTACACCCATTTTTCGAATTTCCTTATGAAGACCACCTTTTCGTTCCTCAGATTGAATTCGGCATAGGTAAATTGGTTCAGGCCAGCCCTGCATCAAATGACCTATTTTGCGACTTAACAGAAATA
The DNA here is from genome assembly GCA_900474275.1 of Synergus japonicus. Lineage (NCBI taxonomy): Eukaryota > Metazoa > Arthropoda > Insecta > Hymenoptera > Cynipidae > Synergus > Synergus japonicus. Next base: position 21,030 of record UCOH01011584.1, on the reverse strand, counting down.
AAATATAATGATTACATACAATTTTTTACAGATGGCTCAAAATCAGAATCTGACAACTCCGCGGGCTGCGCGTATGTCTGTCCGTCTACTAATTTCACTCGCTCATGGAAAATCTCCACTCATGCATCTATATTCTCTATTGAGGTTATAGCTATTCTTTACACCTTGGACTACATCCTGCAGAGCAACTTTCCAAGGTCGGTTATTTTCACCGACTCGTTAAGTGTTCTCCAGACTGTGTCTTCACCGTGTCCTAACACCATCAAGTCTAGCTTAATTTTCCTTATTAGAAATCGTCTTTCCACCCTTAATAAACTTAATCTTACTGTTGTCCTAGAATGGATCCCTGGTCATAAGGGAATCGTCGGCAATGAGCAGGCAGACGTAGCTGCAAAATTAGCAGCTACTAATGCCAACTTCTTAAATATTTCCCTCCCTCACTCAGATTTTTTTCACTTGGCCTCTAGAGAGCTCAGTGACAGCTGTCACGCCTGGATTCTCGCTATGGGTAATTCAAAAGGTGTACATTACACCCATCGTTTCTATAAACAACGCAAGAAACCATGGTTTGCCTCCTCTATTGCTCGAAGAGAATGGATTGTCTCCCTCTGTCGCATGAGAAGCAACCATTACGCCTTAAATGCCAGTTTAGCACGCAAAAACATTATAGATTCCGCTGGTTGTCCCTGTGATCCCAATGTCGAGGAGGACTTGGATCATGTTCTCTGGGATTGCCCCAGATTCCAAAATTTCCGACCTAATCTCATTAAATCTTTATCTAAAGCTTTGAAATGCCCTCCCCCCTTTCATTCTGATCAATTTTTAAATGACCCCTATCTCAGAGTAGTTTCTCACGTTTTCAGATTTCTCAAACTCGCTAATTTAAAAATTTAAATTTAACTTCAAAATTTACCGCCTGCGCGCGCTTGTCCAGTTGAACCAATGGCTTGCGCTGCCGTCGATGGGGGTGCGGTCCTATTTTGGTCGATTGCGCCGGCGTGGCGTGCGGGCTCGTGGGACGAGGGAGGCGGACGAATCTGTCTGTCTCTGTTGCTCTCGTGGACACTCTGTTCCTCGCCGGCGTTTTTCTGCCGTCATGGGGCTGCGCCCTGAGTGTTGCGAACCAGAGTCCGCCCTCCGTGGGCGATAGGCTGGGTTCCCCACCCTGTTGCCCCGTTGGTCGGGAGCCATTTCACCTTTGTGCCAGATGGCGCGAAGGAGAGAAGGACTTACGGCAGTTACAAAATTTTACCTGGTCATGGCCGTATGTGCAAAGCTTTTTAAAAGCAGGCACTAGCCAATGAAGAATTAAGAAGAAGTATAATCCGTATCTATATGACTATAACATATATATACTCTATAAACATTTTTTTCCCCTATTCCTATGCTCTATACATATGGTTTTAATTTGAATAATAATTTATTTAACTTGTGTTCGCAATACGATTGTGTTGTTATTTAAAAAATGTTTACGAAAACGTTAATTATTTTATATTATAAAATTATAATTTATAAATTATATTTATAAAATCATTATAAAAAAAACTACAAAATGGGACTACTTATTTAAACTATATATGTATATATGCTATTTGGGGTTTTGAAACTTAGCGCTTTGTGAGCTCTCTCTTTTGCATTCTCTGCTGGTGACTTTTTTGGATGGGAATCTAGCAACACTGAGGCTGGCGTCCCATGATTGCGTTTTGCGTTGCGTCATAATGAGAGAGTAAAAGACAGAATTATACTTTTTTCTCTTTCTTTCCCATTATGACGCAACGCAAAACGCAATCATGGGACGCCAGCCTGAGTACCTCACGGATATAGATGATGTACTTGGCTTTGTTAGTAGTAAGGGTCAAATGTGTGCGTTATGTATCTGATGGATACCCACGTGCATCGGTAATCGGCACCCACTACATGAATGAAATTGTAAATGAAAGTTCCTTTTTCCTAATTCCTATTCCCTCTAGCCTGGTTTTTTTGCAGACCGTTAAGAGTATCTGCTCATCATTTTGAAGTTCGAGCGTAGAGAAAGTCTTCGCTCTACGTTTCTATAGCTTCTAGCAAAGATTTTTACATTCTCATCAGAGAGAATGTATTAGATTTGTTTAAATTATTTTAACGCATTTAAATAATTTTAGATACATCTTAAAAATACAATCATTTTTAATATATTTTTGATAAGATCAATCTTCTAAGTCAGTAATATATATATAATATCATTATATTACAAATATTTAAAATATATGTATTATCATTATTAAACTATTATATATTATACAATAATATTTAAATAATATTTTTTAAAAATATTTTGCGATTCAAAGAAATTATTATAGAATTTTTCTCCTAAAATAAAATTTCATAAACAGCAGTATCATTATAATTCCAGAAAATATATTATGTGTAATATTAATTGCGCCAGTATTCACAGAAAAAGGTAACCGAAAAAGCCACAAAACCACTAAATTCGAAAACTGCGGTGTAGGTGGATATTCTAAATGGCAATGCGCATTAGAAAAAATCTTAACGAATCTAAACAATTAAAACGCTGCCATTTTCGCCAACCTAACTCCCTTCTAGTCTTTACTTTAAGGCTGATGGAATTTGAAAATTCCTCATGTAGAAAAACTCAGATTCCAGGGACGCGACTAGCACGGGGTTCTGGGTGTCAGAACACCCAGACAGTAATTCGAGTATACCTACTTGCAATATGCATGGTTGTCTAAATTATTAGATGGATAATACAATTCCACAATAAACGCACTTTTTGAGGGTTTTTAATCTGTTCTTTTTGTTTTTTCTTATTTATTTTTAATGTGTAGGGTGGCTCCCGACACCACCCGACACCCACTGTTTTGAGACACTTGTTGCGCGCCTGTCTAATTCTGTCAACTTATCTGATGCATTTTCAAATATCCTCTCAACGGCAAAAGTCGGAAAGTTTCTATGTTTTTGATAGCAACAAATAGAGAGAAGAAATTTATCGAGGGGGCTTGATGATCAGTTCCTCAAAAACTCACTTTTATTGTCCCAAAATAGCGTGTAATTATTTCTTGCAAGAAGCGGCGGACATTTGGAAAAAACTAAATATTGACAGCTGCGAAAGCAACACCCTTCGCGCACAGCACGTCTTGGCTGTTAATTTAATTCAATTTTGAATCGCGCGGCAGATTACAGTCAATTGCAGAATATCTCTAGCAGGAATGAATATTTAGTTTCTTCCAACATGGAAGTCAAAATGTCCGCCGTTTTTGATAGGAAATAAAACACGCTATTTTGGGACTATAAAAGTGAGTTTTCGAAGAACTGATTATCAAGCCCCCTCGATTCATTTCTTCTCTCTATTTGTTGCTATCAAAAACATAGAAATTGTCCCTCTTTTGCCTTTCAGAGGGTATTTGAAAATCCTGATGATAGACTTGTTTCTTTCTACAGATTTTGACAGTTTGTTGACAGTTTTTACTTTCAGATTCCATCGCCCTTAACTTTGTTTTTAAAATTTAGTAAATTATGGTAACTTTTAGTGATTTTGTGGCCTATTGAAATTATGGCCAACTGGAACTATGGACCAATCTGTACCCATTAACATATAGAAATTGACTGCGGGACGCTGTAGGAAAGCGCGTGATAATGTGTCAGAGAGAGAAGTTGTAAAGGGGTGTAGTTTTGTCTCTTTTTCGCCGAAGCTAATTGATTGAATTCTACCAAGCTCCACCCATCGAAAATGCTCTCAACCAATTAGCTTCGACGAGAAAGGGACAAATATACACCCCTTTGTAACTTCTCTCTCTGACGTGTTATCACGCGCTTTCCTACAGCGTCTTTCCTTGGAAGGATTTGTCCTTCTTTTTAGTCGTGCACTTCTAAGGGTGCCGTCCTATGGTAGCAGAAAACGCAAAGCAGAAAGCAGAAAATCACAAGAGTGAAAGAGACAGGAAGATTTTCTCTCTCTCTCTTTCCCTCTAATAGTGCCGTCCTATGGTAGCAAAAAACGCAAAGCAGAAAGAAGAAAATCATAAGAGTGAAGGAGACAGGCAGATTTTCTTTCTCTTTCACTCTAATGATTTTCTGCTTTCTGCTTTGCGTTTTCTGCTACCATAGGACGGCATTCTAATGATTTTCTGCTTTCTGCCGACATGGGACTGCACTTTCATACATGATTTACTACTTATGGTAAACTACGTATTTTACGTAGAAACACCCCCCCCACTCCATATGAATTTGGTGTTTTCCACGTAATATACATACGTAAATTACAGTAAAAATACATGTACTTTACTAAGGTATTTTACTAACCGAACCCTTCATACTATACAAATGACATTACACTCAACTTCCCCAATAATAACATGTTCCCAATAGTAAAAAGAATCTCTCACAATTAACACTTGATAACTACTACACATGCTTTGCGCTCCGCATCTGATTGGTTGTTATTGGAGTACTTCATGTGACGCATGCGCAATTGATGTGCAATTTGACAAAAGGAATTTTTTTACTATTGAGAACGACTTTGGTTTGGATTTCTTTACTATCGGGGAAGTCGAGTGTATAAGTGGAAAAATACCGGTAAGGTAGGAATTGGTGGAGATCCTCTAGGGAAAGTTAAGGCGCAGTAAAGCAGAAACTCATGAGAGTGAATGAGAGAATTAGATCTGCCTATCTCTGTCACTCTCATGAGTTTCTGCTTTACGCCGACGTTTTCTGCCGACATGGGACTGCACCTTTAAAACGTAGAATAAGGGTGCCATCCCATGTAGGCGCCAAACGCAAAGCGTAAAATGAACAGCCAATTGCAGAACACTTTTAAATTTCTGTCTTCTCAAAGATTCTCTGTCATTGGTTGTTCGTTTTGCGCTTTGCATTTTGCGCCTGCATGGGATTCCACCCTAAAACACAGATTTGTTATTGCGCATCCGGAGTAGTCCGGAACCGGATGTCTTGAAAAATGCGCCAGAAATTTTAATTCGATAGTGTTACAATTCTCACTCTGAAAGTTCTGTTTTGAAAGAAAAATTTGTGAATCTTGTATAGCATTGATCTGTTCTAGAGAGTAAGTGCAGTTACCTTATTCTACGTATACTATATCTTTTTAGAACTTTGTGTTTAATTTTTACCCTAGACAAAAGTGCTGAAATTTTCATAAACTGTAGATTTTATCATTACATATTTCCTCTAAATATTATTATTTATAAATATTGCACTATTTGTTAAATTTGATTTGAAAATAGCGCGCTTTTCATCATTTCTGGTTCCGGTTTACCCCAACCAATTAAAAGCGAGGGAGTCTGTGGTGTCTAAACTCTCAACTCTCTCTTGAGGATCTCTAGAAATTGGATAATTGATAAACTATGGTCTTAAAAATTTCTACGACAATTGAATATTTGTAAAATATATGTAATTTAATGCTTTCGAGAACAGAAAACAAAATATGTTCATAGTTAAAATAACTGTATTTTGTATTTACATAATTTTTAGTATTAGATAAGACAATTAATATAAAATAAAATGTGAAGCAATTTTTTAGAAAATCATGAAATTATTATATTAATTGTATTTTGGGCAATTTCACTTTCTCGTCCTTCCATGCTCAATCGTGCATAACAAATGACGAAGTCGACCGTCAATTGCGATAATTACCTGACCTTCACGCAATCAGTCAATCAATAAAACTGAGCGATTATTACCTATCTATCTGTCTTGAAGTACTTTCGTAATTAGCCTGATAATTATACAGACACTAAAAAGACTACAAATTCAAATGTCTAATTTCTAGCACGTATTAATAAAGAAATAGAGATGTTGTCATTATAAAGATATGTTATGATTATGATAGGGAATTTACTTTTGAATCTGAATTTGGATCCAATATCCTTAAAAAGTTACTCTAAATCTAATGATAATTTCCGTTTAACTATCTTGTACCTTCTTCATATCTTTTTCAACGACTATAGTATTATTTTTTCTAAATAGAAATAAATTCTTAAGCCATAAGTTTGCAGGAATGAAGAATATCACTGATTATTTCTAAGTATGACAGCTCTACCAAGGGTCTTGAAAAATTATTGTTTCTTCTTTTCAAGTTTTTCAGGCGTGACTTTGGCTGGTTTCGATGGAAATATTGCAAATAAAGATAACTCTGCTGCAGATATTACGAAGCCAACTGCATTCTGGAACTATCATTATTGGATTAATATTTATCTTATTTAATTGTTTACGAAATTTCTTTAGTTGAAGGATATTTTGAATTGTTATTTATACTTACTATTATAAAACCATTGTCGACTATAAGTCCGTATAATAACCACTGGAAGGTCACGATTGTTGCCATGAAAATTAAAGGAAAGGGAAGCATCTCCGTACTTTTGGTTTCGAAAATTTCTCCCTGAAATTGAAACAGATATTTATTATAATAACTAATATATTTTTGTAAATTATATAAAAATTTTGTTAATGCTTTAAAATTAATTATATTAACCAAATGAATAAGGGGCGACGCGATTAAGATGAACATTAATGCAGTAACGACAAGTCCAAATCGGAATTCGATTTTCGATTCGTCTTCTATTTGTGCATATCCGATTAAAACTGCAACAAATGCACCTGCTTTTGCCAAGGAAACTAAAGTATTAGGCTGTAAAAGAAATATTTTAGAGTTAATTTTACTTTAAGAGGATTATTTGAATCCAAGTTTTAATTTTAAAATTCGAATTCCTCATTTTAAATTAGAAGTATTAGAATTAGGTATATTTTCGCTTTTGTAGAAATAATTTTTAATTACAATGCTATACGCGCGCTACAGCACGCGCCTCTTTGTGATTGATTTGTGCCCAATATATACCCAATATATACCCATTTTAAAGAATGAAAAACATTTTTTATATTTTCAAATTACTTGAAAATCTTGAAACTTATCTGAATTTTTTTGAATTTCGTTAAAACTAAAGTAGAGCCAATTTTACAGAAAAATTCTGGTAATTTTTATACTCCGCGAGGCATAGAAAATCACGATAGATGTTTCAATTTCAAACCATGTATTCGAAGGCCTCTCTGTTGGAGGTAAAAAGATAGATCCATGCTAAAACCAGTGAAAATTTTAACTTACATGATGGAAAAAACTAAATATTGACAGCTGAGTCAAGCTGCGAGGTGATTGACCACCTCGTTTCTTCCTTCATCGAGCTACTCTACACATTAAAACTAAATTAAAAAGAAAAGAAAGAACAAGGAATACCAGCCCTAAAAAAGTGCATTTAGTTTGGAATTTAATTATATCCGTCTAATAATTTGGACATTCACGTATATTACTAGTAGGTGTACTCGAATTACTATCTGGGTGTCCTGACACCCAGAACCCCGTGATGAGTGTTTTTCAAATTCCATCAGCCTTAAGCCCTTTTCTATTTTTTCCTTAAATTCACACATAAATTAATTCCTGGGGAAAATCTATCCTAGGAAATCTAATTTAATCTATTAATTATTATTTATTATCTATTATGTATCATTATTATTATTATTATTATTATTATTATTATTATTATTATTATTATTATTATTAAATCTATCTTTTAAACACAACAAAGGCTTTGGGATACAACTAGGTTTAGAGTATCTATCGAAATTTTCTAAGTGTAGGAAAATACCGATTAAATCAATATTTTTAGAAAAAATCTTGATTTTTTTTTCTGTAAAATCAGCTATATCTCAATTGAAAACTGTTTTTGTTATTCATATTGTCGACTAACAGATTTGAGTCGTTATATCTGCCAAATAAAAAATATGCTCAAATTGAAATTTTGCCTATACTTTGAAGTACCATCATAAAGTACTACTTAGACCATGCACTTTTAAATCAAATTCAAGTGCGTAAACAGTGGTTACGCATGAAGTGAGAATGTTCTTTTTAAAATCGGACTCTAGCATCGATAGCGATAGAAGTGTGGCTACAGCGAGTGAAACATTCTCTAATATTAATACTTTTTGCGTAAAACATGACAATTAGATTTTCAAGTTAGATTTCTAACTCTCCATTTTAAGCAAAAAGTATTAAAAGTAAAAATTCTCTTTCTATCATATATAGTCACACTTTTAGTTCTAATGTATAGGTGAAATAGATTAACCTAATGTACATTAGAGCGAAAATATATATTATAATTCTGATATCTGTTGAAGCAGATGAGGAAATTGAATTTTGAGATTCTAGATCTTGGATTCAAAGCCCTGAAAAAATAAGATTTTTATTTTTTAGAATTTATACTTTTTCAGAAGAATAAGTGTAGTAGCAGCTCATGTAGAGAAGGTTTAATATAAATCCACACAAATTCACGTTTATAATCGTGAAGTCATCGAGAATTAATGCGTACTGAAGCATTAAAACACTCCTGAAAAAGAATTGTTATTAGTTTTTAAACTGAAAAATAAGAAATATTTCGATTTCTTCATTTTTATACCCAAAAATATTATAATTATACATTTTTTTGACTTTATAGCGTTATTCACTTTTTAATAGAATTACGCATACCGAGAGTAAAAATGTATTATTACAATTTATTTCTTTTGTAAAATGAGGAAATGGAATTTGGAGTTAAAACTTGGATCCAACAACCTTAAGGGCATGTGTTACTTACCATATAAGCAAGTTTTTAAACCCGGGTTTTTTTTTTTACAATTTTTTTGAAAATGTAAAAATTGTAGAAAAAGCCCGGGTTTAAAAACTTGCTCATATGGTAAGTAACACATGCCCTTAAACAAAGGCTACGTAGATATTAGTCCGGCTGGAAATAAATAATTGTGCAAAATGATTGATAGGTTGGCTGGAAATGGGAATCGGCTGTTATTGAAATTTTGTTCACCAATCCTATTGCAAATCATTTCCCCAGCCGACCGGATCTATAGCCATTCCTATATATATTTCCTAGAAAAACTTTTACCTAAATAATACTTATCTCACTGATACTTACATCATCATCCCACCGATAAAAGGCATTGGATCGACATTTTTGCTCGATTTTTGCAGACATATGTCCTTACATATTAACCTACAAATTCAGACACAATTATTTCACAGTATAGAATACGAAAAAATAATGTAGAAATTAAATTCGGACAAAATTTCTTTTTACCGAAAAACCAAAATCCCAAATTTTAAATTGTGAACATAAAAATACCAAAAAAAATCTGCGGGCACATTCTCATCGTGCGCGGCTCGCTTAATTCGCTATCAAAATATGAGCGCCTTCACCTTCATTTTAGAACAACATGTTTTTCGGGTTCAGGGGGTCCCAAAACGTGGACATTTGATGAAAACTGGGGGGGTCAAATTTTACACAAATCTAATACATTCTCTCTGATGAGAATGTAAAAATGTTGATTATCGTTTATAAACGTTGCAAGCGGCAGTTACATATTTCAAAAATGAGATATTTATTTATTACGACTGTCAAACTACAATTTAAAATAAGCTGTCAATATATAAGAATATCAGAATAATGTTACAAAGAAAATTAAAATTACGAATTTACGGTAACAAAATACCAGGATCTTACAAGAAAACCCATAATTTTCCATTTTTTACAAAGTCTACAAAATTATCGGCAAATTCCTAGATTTCCTAGTCGGTAAAACGTGGCTTATGTTCAAAATTTCTCCCAAATTTTATTTTTTTAATTTTTATTCAAATTTTCGTAAAAAATTGTTGAATATTGCTACAAATTTTGAAAAGTAAATTGGAGAAACTTAAAAACAAAAATTTAAAAAAATATATTTTCTCGAGAATTTGAATTTTAAAGAATTTGAAAATTCCTGTGTTTGATATTTTCGAGAATTTGAATTTTCCGGAATTATTCTTTCAGTGTATTTATTCACATTTGGAGATTTTCGTTTTTCGGCAAAAAGATGTTGTCTCACTAAATCTTACAAAAGACAACCCAAAATTTTCACATATTTTACAAGGTCAACCAGGGACGAATCTAGAAAATATTTTTTGGAGGGGTTTCGAATTTCAAAGTCAAGATTAACCTTTCACAATTCTTGAAACACGTTCCAACTCTTTAGGAAGTCAGATATTTCGGGGGGAGGGGGGTCGAACACCATAGAACACCCCCCCACCCCTGGATAAGCCACATTTGTTTTCAAAACTTTTATTCAAAATGTTTATTCACGTTTTTGTAAACTTAGTTAATTTTTTATATATATATAATTTATAAAATTTCTAAATTCTTAATCTTAAAGTTTACAAAACTGAAATTCTTGAATGAAAAGGAGAATATCACTCCTGTATATTTTTTTTATCTCAAAGTCTATAACATATTGAAAAATATCGTGACGTTTGCTTTTTAGGTAGATAATATATAAATTATAGTTAAGATATAAATGATAAAACTCACAGTCCGGCTAACATTTGTCCTACTGTTGAAATTGCAGCACTCGACGCAATAATCTCTTTATAATCTTCTAAAGCCATTTTATTCTAATTTCTTTATTACTTGGATGGATTGAAGAATCAAATGTCCACTGGATGCTTTCCTATATTATCAGAAAAGAGTACAACAGAACTAAACCAGAGCTCCAGCTCGTAATAATACACGAATAAGCACGAGACTGATCACTGACTGACCAGACAGTGCCAGACAGCCAGAGCTGTACTGACATCTGATCTGAACTAAATGTCTAAATGTCTGAATCATCTCGAATCTCACTTTCCACAGATACATATATATATTCTTTTTAATGCGTGTGTGTATCAACGTAGAATTCACGTTATTGGTCGTATCTAGCGGGAATTTTTGAAATCCTAAATTTAATAAATAGAAGTATTACTTAGAAAATTAATTAAAACTGCATTTAAAAATATTTGAAAAAATTGTAAAATTAGAAATATAATTTTTCACACTATGCGAAAAATTATGAATTCACTCAAACTATTTTGCCGTCCCAAAGTGGGTCAAAACAAAATTTCTCGGACAAATTGATATTCAGAAGCTATTTCTAAACCGATTTGAACCCCTTTTTTTTAAATTAAAGGATTAAAGCTTATAAAATTCTGCACAAAATTATCGATCTATGTTTTGAAAAAAAAAAATTTTTTTTTAACATCGGGTTTCGAGAAATACTTAGATTTAATCCCAAATACCTAGAATCAATGAAACAACTATCCAGGAATGTTTTCCAACAGCTTAGCAATTGTTTAAAAATTTATTAAACCTGTTATAAACAAATCTGTGAGTGAAAATGGATTCATGGGAATTGACAGTGATTCGTCAATTGATTCGCACTAAATATGAATCATTTATAGACAGAAACCGATTTTTAACTAAATTCATGAAAGACAAATTTTATATACATTTGGCCATATCAGGTATTTATATGATGACATAAATAAAGTTTCTCTACTGAATCAGCCAAAAATTGTAGACAAATGTCACTTACTTACCGGATTTCGTCATTCAATAACAATTGATAATTTTTTAATAAACAAATTTAATTAACAAATGCACAGTTTGGCTATTTTTCGATGTAGAAACTTGGTTTTTTCGACATAAACAAGTGTAAATGACTCATTTTTAAACCTTTATGGATTTTATAAAACAATAAACATGCAATTTTAATTGTTAACAACAATATTATATAAATAAATTTTCATCAGCTTAAGCAATTTTTGAGAAAAAAATTGCGTTCCTGTGATGTATAAGCAAGTTGTTATTTAGAAATTTGTATCTCTTTCTATCTTCAAGGCTATCTCACCTTTATTAACTTATTAATCTTCATATCTTAAATATAATAATTTTATAACTACAATATTTTATACATACCTACTATTCTAATCATACCTCTAACGTATATGTATATCGCTGAAAAATCCGCATTTATAGGGACGCGAACCCGCGCGCATTGAGTTTACTGTCCAATGCTTAGAAGGAAAGTGCAACAAGTGTCCCCCGCCGATTGAATTCTCTCTGATATATATTGTAGTACTCGAGAAACTAAGCGACACCTATTTTTTTATCTGCGAAAAAACACTTTACGGGGTGAAACAGCCCCTCAAAAATAGGTGTTCCACGTGTCGATTGCATAATTTTGTATAATGTACATAAAAACCAAAAGTTGCCTCGTGATGAAAGATGAATAACATAATTTAAAAAAAAAAAAACAAAAAAAAAATCATAAGGGGGTAAACCACCACTACATACTTTTAAAGTTGTGCTAAAAACTGCTTAATTCACAGGAAAACATTTGAAAAAAATATATTTTATACTTCAGACAAAATTCACCATAAAAATCGCTGCTATATACGTTTATTTAAATTAAATTATTTTCAAACGCAGAGGAAAAGTAATTTACTTAAAGTTCTATTGACCTTAAGCAACACATTCTCATCAGTACACATGCGTTACGCGCTCGATATTTAAACCTTCTTTAAAAATATAAAATTTAAATTTTAGCCAAATAACGCGATATACAAATAAAATTATAAACTAGCTGTCAAGTTGTATTAAGTTTTGTATTCATTCAATGAACACATTTCTTCCTGTAAGCAAATATGACATAGCTGAGGAAGCATTAAGTATTCTTCATTATCATACATTCATATCATACATTATTCATACATCAGCATTAAATTTTGATTATTTCAGAAGTTATATTCAAAATATTCATTTTCAAAAATTCCAATAAATCATAACTTTCTTATTTTTCAATCAAATGAATTAATCTTACAGGACAATCGATTCGTCTTGACATAAGGAATCTTCGTTTCCCTTACACCAGCTTTAAATTATGATTATTTGAGAAGTTCTATTTGAAAAATAATTGTAAAAAATACAATTAACCATAACTCCCTTATTTTTTTAATGAAATGCATTAATCATATAGGTCAATCGATTCGTCTCGATGAAAGGAATCTTCATTTTTCTTACATCAGCTTTAAATTTTCAATATTTGAGAAATTATAGTGGAAAAATGAATTTTACGAAAATTATAAAAGTACATAAAACTTTTAAAATTAAATATTTTGTGAAACCCTTGTAAGAAATTCAATTAGGTATATAGTCGAATAACTATGCAAAATTTCATCAATTTATCTCTACCCAGGTAGAAATTCACGACTGGCCCAGTACTGGCCCAGTACAGATTGCCGGAGTACCAGTACTGGTTGTTTGTACTGGGCCAGCATTGGGCCATTACTGGCATGTAATGCATGACAGTACTGGCGTTCGGTACTGACGCGGTACTGGAAACCAGTACTGGTTCTGTACTGGTACATTACTGGCTACTACAGTCGCCGTAGTTACTCTTTACCAAAAAATAATTGTTTTTAATATAAGCGCACTGCACTTAATTTATGTTTTAAATTACAGAATCACATGCAAGATCGGTTACATATATAAATCGCACGCTAACACTGTTCGAAAAATCGCACTCGCCGGGGATCGAACCCCTGACCCTAACATCCTAAACATACACCCTAACCGCCTGAGCTATTTAATCACTTGGAGTTCATGAACAAAAACTCAACTAAGCTCTTTCGCTGAAAACCAGGGATAATTACGAGGAATGTTATAGATACATATATTTTTTGCTTTACACATTTTATGAATAGATGTATTTAAAAATTTTTCACTTTTAAATTTATCTGTTACAAAACAAAATATTTTTTTTCATGAAATTTTATTTATATTTGTATTAAAAAAATTCTTTAATTAAAATTTTTAAAAATTATTTTTCAAAAAATGTTTGTATTTGCCAAAACTGAAATTTGGAAAATTATTGTTTACGAAAGAATTTTCTATATTAAAGTTGTAAGTTTATTTAATAGTAAAAATTTCGCATTAAAAATATAATTGGAAGCGATTTTAGACTAAAGACTTAATGTGTCACACAAAGCTCATACACACCATAATCATTTCAATCCATGGTTATAGTTTACATTATATAGATTATACATATAGATTACATACACTCTGAGATCTTTGTTCCAGACCTCCCAGAATATATGACGAGTAACCTAAACATTAAAACACTACGAAATGTAGATTGTTTTTGCCCTATATATATTTTTAATTGTTGAAATAATCTAACATTTTCAGATCATCATATCAGATATATTGCCCTTGAAATATGTTCAGAAAAACCTTTTTTAGGAAACTGGATTTTGTCACCACTACAAAGCTTCCTCTATGAGGAAACAAAAACATAATTATTTATCTTAAAGACATATACAAATTCTCCCTTAAGGGCATGTGATATTTTACCATAAGAGCAATTTAGTTATACCAATTATACATTCATAGTAATAGATATTTTTAGCTAATAAGAATCAACAAACCTTCGCCTCATATAGACGAAGGTTTATAACCATTTTTTAATATAAAATGAGCATTTTTCTTTTTAATCTTAAAAAAAATCTACAGACTAACAAACAGACACGCAGACAGATACATTGGTAAAAACATATTTTGCATGTTCAATAGATCACAAAACTTAGATTTTTAAGAACAATTTCTTTTTGTAGTAGAATTTTACACAAACCTAATATTTTCTCTGATGATAAGGTTAAAACCATATAGATGGTTATTGCGCGCTTCGAACTTGGCTATTTTAAAGAATATTTTTTAAGCCTGTTGCAGTATTTCACGAAATCATGTAAACAAACACAGAAAAATAGCAAAATCTGTAGAATGCCTTAAAATCCGCCATTGTGTCCACATCTTACCAATACGCGGTGTTTGAGGTCGCAAAAATGATGTGTTTGAAGTGTCGTTTTTTTTATCGACAATCTTTTGGTTGTACGACAGGGGCTATCTGCTTATTTTCTGCAAAAAGAAATTTGTTTGGCTAAAAAGTGAATTTTTACAAGTGAGGAGACGTGGGTTGAGGGATGCGGGTACACAGTACTTACATTTTGCCAAGTCCCTGTCCGAGCCAAAAAGGCACAAAACTTCACTCCAAGGGTGCTTCACTCACTCAGAAAAATTTTCCGAATCTCGCTATGCACTTCAAAGCCCGAGCACTTACGAAAATCGTGTAAAAAAAATAAGTTTGACAAATCGCGTACTGCACATGTGCTAGTTACTTGAATATAGTTTCTGCACCTGTCAGCTGTTTCGCAGGGTTGCCAATTGACCATTGTTACCTCGGACAGGGACTTGGCAAAATGTAAGTACTGTTTACCCGCATCCCTCAACCCGCGTCTCCTCACTTTTAAAAATTCACTTTTTAGCCAAACAAATTTCTTTTTGCAGAAAATAAGCAGATAGCCCCTGTCGTACAACCAAAAGATTGTCGATAAAAAAAACGACACTTCAAACACATCATTTTTGCAACCTCAAACTCCGCGTATTGGTAAGATGTGGACACAATAGCGGATTTGAGTAAACTCTACATTAATTTTTAGAGGTTTGAAAATGCTCCAACACCGTTAAAAAAAAGTGGTTTCAAAAATTTTCAAAATGCTCCAATTTTTTGAATTTTTATCCAAAATGGCTGCCCAACGAACTTGACCTTCATTTTGGGACAGTAAAAGAGTATATCAAAAGACAATCCAATTGGTCAATTCTTTCGAAACTTATCGTGCTAACAAACTAAAATCTACAGACAGACAGACACATTCGTAAAAACATGTTTTTCAGGTTCAGGGGGTCCCAAAACTGGGACATTTGATGAAAACTGGGGGGGGGGTCAAATTTTACACAAATCTAATACATTCTCTCTGATGAGAATGTAAACACACGGAATTCAAATCGCAAAAAACTGCGTTTAGTGTGGAATTTTATTATCCATCTAATAATTTGTACACCAACGCATATTGCAAGTAGGTATACTCGAATTTACTCTCTGAGTGTTCTGACATCCATAACCCTTTACTAGTCGCGCCCTTGGAATTCGAGTTTCTCTAGATTAAAGTTTTTCAAATTCCATCAGCCTTAAAATGATCCAAATGGGGGCGGTCAAATTTTACACAAAACTAATACACTCAGAGAAAAGTTTCTTTGAATTAAACAAACGTATCATTGATATAGGGTCAAAGAAAAAATTTGATTAAATTAAACAAGATTTTTTTTATTCAAAAAAATTATCTTTAATTCAAAAAAATTGATTTCATCATATTAAAGAAACATTTCTTTGAATCAAACAAATTTTGTTTAATTCAAAGATATTTTTTCTTTGACCCTATATCAATAATACATTTGTTTGATTTAAACATGTTAGAGATTCAATTTTTATTAAAAAGAACTAGAGTTAAGTTGGCAACAGTGTCGTGATATATGTACGAAAGTAGAGGTAACTGGTAACGACGCAATTAAGGATAGAGTGTGTGCGAGAGTGCTAGCAAAAGAGAGCATTGAGCAGGGTCGTTGTTCGTAGGCAATCGAGACGTGAATTTATATTTTAAAGTCGATATCGTTTAAACTGGGCAGAAGCCCGAAAGACAGTTTATTGTGCTTGGCAGAAGGCCGTAAAGCGTGGATAAAGATTCGAATAGTTTAAAGTGTACGCGTTGATCAGGTTTAGAACCAATGCTATTTGTACATGTTAATGGATTGTTCTTTCATTTTTGTATTTAATAAACTAGTGTTCTTTTATATTAAACCCAGTTATGAAATTTATTTTATAACAAACAAACTTTTTTCTGAGTGTACATTCTCGGATGAGAATGTAAACAGAGGAATTTTTAAAATAAATTGTAATTTACAAAGCGTTCTTTACACAAGTTTTTAATGAACTAAAGACTAAAGTATTCGGTAATCTTGACTGAAAAATCCATAAAAGGAAAAAAAATTTCAAGTATTTTCCTAATCAAAAATCTTATCTTATCACAAAACATTAAAGAGTGAATACTTTTTTATTGAATATTGGCCTTATTTTCTTTCTAAATATGTTTATCTTCCTTATTTTTATTGTGTGTATAATGTATATGGTCCATTTCATACAAAATTTACAATCAAAAATTTATTTTGCGCAAAATTTATTTTTTTTTTTTTGTGTTTTTTGGTCGAAAATATTGTACACGTCGGCGTAAAGCGGAAACTTATGAGAGTGAAAGAGACGAACAGATACGTCTATCTTTGTCACTCTCATGAGCTTCTGCTTTACGCCGACGTTTTCTGCCGTCATGGGACTACAACTTCACTCGCACACGCATGTCGCACGATTGCCCCGAAAGCCGGTCTTTTCGCGACTTTAATTCGAGTTTTCTTTAATTTTTCGCCCCAAAACTACACAGGTTTCGTCTTCGGGGCATCCCGCAACGCGCGCCAGCGAGGAAAAACGGACAGAGCAAGGGAAACATTGCAAATTTCCCTTATGTTTCCGACCAATATTCTTGAAATCCCAAGAAGTCAACGAGGAATACTAAAGAGTTAGAGTCGTTACTCGTCTCGTTGGACAGGAGTGTCGGTAGAGGATGTAGGAGAAATCGAAATATAAACCGCTGACCGTTGTGAGAACAGTGGCGTGATGCTGATTGGGTGCCGACTAAACAATTTTTTGAGTGCATGTTCACTTCTATCGCTGTTAAACTTCCCAGGCAGAAATTTCTGTACTCCGCCGAAGTTCACCATCGGGGCAGTACTGGCCCAGTACAGTTTGCCAGTACAGATAATCGGTAATTCGCCAGTATACTGACAAAAGTCTAGCTCCACGAATGGAGCAGTACTACTCTGGTAGATAATTGGCAATTCAACCAGTACTGGCAAAAATTTGGCTCCACGAACGGAGCAGTACTATACTAGTCGTACAAATACAATTTTTTTATTGTTTAATGTCATTATTGAAGTGTTCCTAAATAGTGAGAAACATTAAATACATATAATCATCGTAAAAACAATTTTTAGAAGGTTATTTTAAAACACCATGTACAAGTTATCTTTATAAAATCTAAAAATTAAAGACTTTTTACTTATAAGTTCTCAAAGAAAATGTATATAAGGTATTTATCATAAAAAAAATGTAATTATATTTTTAATGCGAAATTTTTACTATTAAATAAACTTACAACTTTAATATAGAAAATTTTTATTAAAGAATTTTTTAAATTAAAATATAAATAAAATTTCATAAAAAAAATATTTTGTTTTGTAACAGATAAATTTAAAAATGAAAAATTTTTAAATACATCTATTCATAAAATGTGTAAAGCAAAAAATATATGTATCTATAACATTCCTCATAATTATCCCTGGTTTTCAGCGAAAGAGCTTAGTTGAGTTTTTGTTCATGAACTCCAAGTGATTAAATAGCTCAGGCGGTTATGGTATATGTTTAGGATGTTAGGGGCAGGGGTTCGATCCCCAGCGAGTGCGATTTTTTGAACAATGTTAGCGTGCGAATTATATATGTAAGTGATCTTGCGTGTGATTCTGTAATATAAAACATAAATTAAGTGCAGTGCTTATATTAAAAACAATTCTTTTTTGGTAAAGAGTAACTACGGCGACTGTAGAAGCCAGTACTCTACCAGTAGTTTGCCAGTAATGTACCAGTACAGAACCAGTACTGGTTTCCAGTACCGTGTCAGTACCGAACGCCAGTACTGCCATGCATTACATGCCAGTAATGGCCCAATGCTGGCCCAGTACAAACAACCAGTACTGGTACTCCGGCAATCTGTACTGGGCCAGTCGTGTATTTCTACCTGGATTAATACAACATTTACCATGATTTGCAAAGAAAATGGATACATTACCCATATTATATTTAATTCTTTCTGTTAAGTCTGGATTTCTTTTCTAGATCTCAATTAATGTTGTTTAGAAACGAAATATCGACTTTCCTTATTCAGAGAATAAGACCACATGTTTAGAACTATTTGGGTGGTATTGTTTTTAAAGATAAGATTCTATAAAGATGACGAGAGTGGGAGACTTGGACTGGTGTTAAATATTTATATGAACGATTTAGATGAGTGATGTTTCGAAACTCACACGATACGCCCGCTATATTGTACTCCTTTTGTATCCAAGCAATATAATTAATAAAACTTATTTCTTATTTTACACCATTATAAAAGTAAACTAATTATTCTCGTGAAATTAATATTAGCGAGAAGTATTCCTCAAAGGTATTATTGAAAACAGGTTATGAACAACAACGATTATTTAATTAACAAAAGAATCAATTTATTCAAGACACTCGGAAGGCAGCTCTTTACTCTTTGAGATGCGACCCCAGACTAGAAGAACGAACGTGTGACAAATAGAACACTCATACACCATACTCACTCCAATCATGGCTATAGTTTACATAATAAAGATTACGCATAGGCCTAGAAGCTTGGTCCTAAACTTCTTAGAATAGTAGACCACACACAACTTATAAAATATCGTTTCAATACTCAGAATTGTAGATTATATTTTTGCTCTATATACATATTTACAATTGTTGAAATAATCCAACAGGTATTAAACAAATGTTTAATAATAATACTTTCAATTGTTAGTTTAAATATGTTATAATATATGTAAATAACACTGTCCCTAAAAGTTTGATAATTATTTTTAAATATTTTTAAGTTGTTTTTCTTGAAATGCTGAAAAATAATGTCCCTATTGCCGTTGCTCCTATTCAGATAATTAATTAATTGCATACTTATAATCTGTAATCGTTTTCAAATTTATTTATAAATGTATTCAAAAATTTATAAGATAATGATTGTAATTGACTTTTAATTTTTATTAATAATTGGTGTTTTATAAATTAATTTGGAACGACTTAAGGACGTTGGACCCAAGTGTTAAGCTAAAAATTCAATCCTCCATTTTACTCAACGAAAATTATAGATAAACCTTTTTTCTGTCTGTAGCACTAATCTAATTTCAAATATAAGACTGCATACAGAGCGAAAAAATATTTAATTTCTATGCTTTTTGCATAAAACGAAGAATTCAAAATCTAACGTCAAAATAGAATATTTTCATTTTACTTAAAAACTATTTGTATTAAATAGTTTTTCGCTCTGTACGCATAATTCTACTTACAAATTGATTGATTGTACAGAAGGAAAAAATTCAAAATTTAATATTTGTTCAGTAAATTGAAGAAATCGAATTTAGAGATTAGAACTTGGCTCCAACAGCCTTAAGACGCGACGGTATGAGTAAATGATTAATATCTGCTACCCCCCCCCCCTCTCTCTCTCTCTCTCTCTCTCTCTCTCTCTCTCTCTCTCTCTTACTCCAACGAGTAGTAGGGCTATTGTTTCGCATGTGGCTTAGAGGCTAGGAAGGGACGGAGGGGAGATCATGGTCAAGAAATATGAATTAAGTTACGCGAGGACTGTCAAAAGAATAAAAATTTAATGATTTTTAGGGCCTGCCCTAACATGTACAAAATGGAAATTGTAATTTTGGTTAAATTTATGGATCCGCCATTTTGTAAATTTTGCAAAAAAAATTTTCGTTCGGATGTGTTTTCTTAACATAGTCTAAAGATCATAATTGCATAAAGCCAAAGTTTTTTCTAGTCTTGAAGGGAAAGCAGGCTCAAAATTAGGGGACTTGCTTTTTAAATTTTTGATTACAGTGATATACGCCCAGGCGCAAAGATCCCCAACAACATTGCTACCTCGGAATTAAATGTAAATAAATAAAAAAGCTAGAATTAAAATAGAATTAATTTAGGGAAAAGTAGAAATAATCTTCGCCTCAAAATACTCAGACTTAGGTCTGACTACCGCGCGGCGAAGACAATTTCTACTCACTCGGGTAAAACATCGCGAATGGGGACTCAGAAGCGCGGGTATCGAGGAAACGTCCTCTGCGCATCTCCCACCGAAAGAGTTCTTCCCTCACCATCCAAACCCTTTAGGCCCCAAGGATATAAAAAGGCCCGCACGACGAAAAATCGTGAGAATGGTTGGAGGCGGATTCCGCCTCTTGACCAGCTGAAATCTCCGGCATACCGGTAGTTTTCAGCACAACGCCTCACTGGCATACCAGTAGGTGCATCACCCGGACGGCATACCGCTCGGCATCGTTCCCCCTCACGCCTCACTGGCATACCAGTAGGTGCAACACCCGGACGGCATACCGC
>UCOH01011583.1:0-31141 GCA_900474275.1 Synergus japonicus | reverse complement strand
TATATATATATATATAATAAATAAATAAATAAATAAAAATAGATTATTTTTTTTATTTAACATTTTTATATATGCTTTTAAACCCCTCACTTGTACAATCTTGCTACAAAGAGTACATACAAGGTTATTTCAGGGTGGTTGGTTTGGTATTATTAACAATGGCAAGGCTTGTGAGCACGCGAAGTATACCAACGCCTCCGAGTTGGAGGATTTTTTACACATTTTATTTATCACTGACTCTATTTTTTATTAAAAAAACACTAAAATTAGAAAATGTACTCACCAATATTACTCTTAGCTGCCTTTTTCAGCATCCTCAGCATCCCCTCCAATTTGTTTATCGCCGGGAGACACTTTTCGAGAGTAATCTGATCATTATTCTCGATAGCGGTTACAACCAGACATTCAACTGAAGACACAGAGGTGCAGTCACTGATGAATGTATCTAAAGCTCGTAAAACGTCCTTCTGATCGTTATGCTCCTTTAGACATTCCAAAGCCTCTCTAATTCTTTGGTTAAACTTTTTCATTTTTAAAATCAAAGAATTAAAAAACACAAAACTAATCACTGGTTGTAATTACACACACGAACACACGTAATTGCACAAGTAATTGAACTCGTAATTACCACGAACAACTTTACGAAATAACCGATTTGTAAGGGTAGAAATAACCGAATTGCAAGGGCAGAAATAACCAATGTTGCAAGGGTTGGCTCAAGATTCAAACTGATACTTTTCTAGGTGAAAGTGTAACCATCTTGGGAAAACCTGAGAAAATTTTCACATCCCCTCTTTTTTCCTCCTACAACTACACCCTCATACCCCCAAGAGACCCTTTCAAAATATACTATAGGGTACAAAGGAACTAAACTTTTAAACCACTTGAGTTATTTTTATAACACTAACAGAATAAATATTTTTTGCTTCCTCATAGAGGAAGCTATGTAGTGGTGATAAAATCCAGTTTCCTAAAAAAGGTTTTTTTGAACATATTTCAAGGGCAATATATCTAATATGATGATCTGAAACGATGTCCGGATGTGTGCGTGTGTGTGTGTATGTGTGTGTCACGATCCAGCAATTTCTTGAAAACGCGTAGAGATAAATTGATGAAATTTTGCACAGTTATTCTACTATATACCTAGTTGAATTTCTTACCAGGGTTTCACAAAATATTTAATTTTAAAAGTTTTATGTACTTTTATAATTTTCGTAAAATTCATTTTTCCACTATAACTCCTCAAATATTGAAAATTTAAAGCTGGTGTAAGGGAAATGAAGATTCCTTTCATCGAGACGAATCGATTGACTTATATGATTAATGCATTTCATTAAAAAATAAGGAAGTTATGTTTATTTATTATTTTGAAAGTTATTTTTTCACTCTATGTTTTAAAATAATCAAAATTTTGAGTTGACGTAAGGAAAATAAATATTCTTTATGTCGAGACGAATCGATTGATCTGTATGATTAATGCATTTAATTGAGAAAGTTTAAAAAAAATAAAATAAATGATTATTTAATAATTTAATATATTGATATGTTTTTAATAATCTTTTATTTTTTTATAATACTATCAGATTAAAAAATAAAAAAGAAAAGAAAAAGAAAGAAGGAAAAAAAAAAGGAAAATGTTAATCTAGGAAGAGAAGGAGAAGGGACAATTTGGAGAGTATTGCGACAAGGAGAAGTGCGGACTTGGAGGGGCAGAGGGAGGGGATGGTTGGAAGAGTAGTGGAAGAGGGGTATATTTGAAGAATTTAGGGAGAGGGGGAAGAATGAACAATGCTGGAAGAGGAACAACGTTTTTAAATATTAAAAATTATTATCTAAAATAAAGAAAAAAAAATAAAGTTAAATATATAAACTTCTTATTGCTTCCTCTATGAGGAAGCAAATCATATTTGCTTACAGGAAGCAAAGTGCTCATTAAATGAGCACAAAAGTTGATATAACTTTATAGCTAGTTTTAGAAATGTTATTAAAATATTTTCAAAATATAAAACATAATAATTGTCGAACTTCTTATATCAAACTAATTAAAATCTAAGTTATCAGGTTGAAATTTACCCCCTCTATACTTTTAACCATTAAGATAATTCATCCCCACCAAACTACATTTTCCCCACTTCTACGAATTCTCCCTACCATCTGTATATCATTCAATCATAGACATTATATAACGTATAACAAGTTCAGACACGTTTTACCCCCACTCTGTTAATCCGGTTGGGGTAAATATAGACTTGAATTGTGAGTGTTTAGTTAACTATTTCTCTGTATCTCTAAAACACTAAAGTACAATGTCTCAAAATATGGTGCATACAGAAATATCTGGTTTTTTTAATAATACAGATATTACACATTCTATAAAAAAGGATGCTGATAATATTTCTTCAAATCATGGCAAGAAAAGACTTCATATGACAGAGGTAGAACCTGCACGCAGAAAATTCTTCTGAAACCAAGAAACAAAAAGTTTTTGTGCCGGCTGTTGCTATGAAAGAAACTACGTTTGTTGGACTGAAAAATGTTATTTTATGTGTGAATGAGTATGTTAGTATGTTGAAAACCTTATGCGGTTTGACAGAGGATTCTCTAACATACATTGTAAAACTATTTACAGATCATTGCTTCACCAAAAAGATGCCCGAACCATCTGAACAATTTATTTTCAATGTACTTAACAGCGAAAATGTTAACGAATTCAAAAATATTCTGCATTCATTTTTATCATCAAAACTTAATGACTATTATCTTGATATAATTTACCATGAAGTTAGTTGTGTTTTATTATCGTATTTGACTTCAACCGTGCGCATGAATGTACTCAAAGAATCACATTCAACTAAACATTGTTAAAAATGTAAAAGAAAATGTAATGTAAAAAAAAAAACATTTCTTTTTTTGAAGTTTTGTCATCAAATAAATCTGCTTTTAATTTTACATAATCTTGTTTTTACTCATAATCATCCTTTCCTTACTACATATAGATTTAATCATGCTTTGAAACTGAGGGTTTTTCACAATCTAAAACCTGACTCATTATTTTTGTTATTATTCTAAAATACTAAGAATGAAATATATCAATAAATATAAATCTTGCTTTTCGTATTTGCACCAAACACAACAGAAGGATCGGTTTTAGGACCCATGGTGAAAGCGGGCTAAGGGATTAGCTTTTAGTAAAAAAATCATGTACTACTTAGATTTTCAACATTTTTCCTTCTAGCTAGAGTAGAACTCTCGAATTACAATAAGGAGATTGGCGTAATCAGCTATCAGTGAAACGATTATTTACTACCTAGATTTGCATCATTTTCCCTTCGGCCAGAGTAGAACCCTTTGAATTACAGTAAGGAGGCTTACGTCATCAGCTATCAGTGAAACGATCATTTGCTACCTAGATTTTCATCATTTTCCCTTCTGACGAGGCAAGGGGGCTGACCTCATAACAGTAGGTATGGAAAAGTAGGGGAAGGGATGCTTTCCATGGTGGTCCATAGGTAATGGGAAGGGGTATAACGTTATAGTATGGTGCAGAGAACTTGGAAAACTGGTGGGGGGACGCCATCCATAGTGGTCCCTTAGATATAGGCGAGCGGGTTGGCGCCAAAGTGCGGTGCGGGGGGGCATGGAAAAGTGGAGGGGGTGACGGTCCATAGTGGCCTCTTACTACTCGTATGTATTTAAAAAAAATTTTTTTTGGACGATGTAGAAACAACTTACCAAATATGTAGGGTCTTGCATAGTCCTGGGTCTCATAAAAATTAAATTTCATCCCGGTTTTGAAGAGAGAAACAATATTTTGCCTGGAAATATTCATTTCCTAACAGGAGCGATTGTAAACAGAGCAGACGAATCGCGGGAAAGAGCAACAAAATTTCAGACGCACTCATATAAATGAATTATTTCAGGCAAAACACGGACACTGAACGAAAAATCAATGTAATACAAAAAGTTTGAATTTCCTATTCTTTCAGATGCCCACACGAAATTCGTGATTCATTGCGACACAACACCGTAATTTGTGATAAACTTTGAGAAAAATGATTTTTTAAGGTCAAAAGACACGAGAAACACACAATGAGCAGACCGCACTCTACCAAATGGTAAAGTCGTCAGAATGTCGTTGTTGGTACATAATTATCTTTTTTTTTTCAAATGTAACAATCGGAATGAAAACACCAATTGGGACGATATATGTTACAAAGATGTGTTGAAATTGCAATATATACCCCACATGTTTGAAATATATACCGTCTCAGTTTGTGGGACATCATTTTCAAAAAATGATAATTACCGACAGCTCATTTGTCGCGACTTTACGGTAATTTAGTATAAAAAACAACCGCTGAGCTGTGATAGTTTCGGCGTGGTCTGCTCATTGTGTTCAATCGTGTATCTCTTTCCTATCAAATTTTCATAATGCTCTTTCCCGAACTCTAGCGTAAATTACAGTTTTTTGTGTCAATGAATCGCGAATTTCGTGTTGGTATCTGAAAGTATAGGAAATTCAAACTTTTTGTATTGCATTGATATTTCGTTCAGTGTCCGTGTTGTGCAAGAAATAATTCATTTATACGAGTGCGTCTGACATTTAGTTGCTCTTTCCTGCGATTTGTCTGCTCTGTTTGTATTCGCTCCTATTTAGAAAATGAATATTTAATTTTTATGAGACCCAGGACAATGCAAGACCCTAAATATTTGGTAAGTTGTTTCTATATTGTCCAAAAAACATTTTCTTAAAATATATACGATAGCAGGGCCGGCCTTAGAATCGTTTTGAAAAATTTATATTTTCACGGATTTCCAAGTCCGTTTATCCAACGCCCTTAAGCGCTGGACTTGATGCAAGCGGGTTCGCGTCTCTATAGATGCAGATTTTTCAGTGTTATATGCGTTAGTGGTGAGAATAGAATAATATTTACGTACCAAACATTGTATTTATAAAATTATTATGCATTTTTAAAATATTAAAACTAGCTGTCAAATTGTATCAACTTTTGTACTCATTCAATGAGCACTTTACTTCTTGTAAGCAAATTTGATTTGCTTCCTCATAAAGGAAGCATTAAGTATTTTTTACATCACCATTAAATTTTGATTATTTGAGAAGTTATATTAAAAAAATTCATTTTCGAAAATTACAATAAAGCATAACTTTCGTATTTTTTAATGAAATGCATTAATGATACAGGTCAATCGCTTCGTCTCGACATAAAGAATATTCATTTTCTTCAGGTCAACTCAAAATTTTGATTATTTGAAGACATAAAGCGAAAAATTAACTTTCAAAATTATAAATAAACATAACTTCCTTATTTTTGAATGAAATGCATTAATCATATAGGTCAATCGATTTATCTCGATGAAAGGAATTTTCATTTCCTTTACACTAGCTTTACATTTTCAATATTTAAGAAGTGATAGTGGAAAAATGAATTTTACGAAAATTATAAAAGTACGTAAAACTTGTAAAATTAAATATTTTGTTAAACCCTTAAAAGAAATTCATCTACGTAAATAGTGGAAAAACTATGCAAAATTTCATCAATTTATCTCCACGCGTTTTCAAGAAATTGCTGGATTGTGACACGCACACACACACACACACATTTTTCAGATCATCATATTAGATATATTGCCTTTGAAATATGTTAAAAAAAAACCTTTTTTAGGAAACTGGATTTTGTCACCACTACAAAGCTTTTTCTATGAGGAAGCAATAATAAATTAATACAGGAGAGATTAATAGAAAGAGATAGATATTACGCAGGGATAGAAAGAGATAAAGTTTTGGAGATACAAATCGGCTACTTGAAAGAGATAGAAAAGGTTCTATCTCCTTCTGTCCCCAAATTTCTATCTCTTTATTTCCAGCAGGGTGGGTAGTCGGAATCTGAGAACAGGACTTTTTTTTGTGTGCCTGTGTTATTTATCTACATTTCATATTTACACACAAATGTTTATAATATACTTAGTTTATTTTCTTCAACTCGTGCACGAAAACCATGTATTTTCGATCGTGTGAAGCGAGCTAAAAGTTGCTGTTTCCAGAGCAGTGAAAAAAACTGGGAAAAAAACTCGTAATCTTTATATAGTTATAATGTTCTATTCAGAAAATTTTCTAAATCTTCACAAAGCATATTAATTATAATTATTATTTTACATGTTCCTATTAATGCAATCGACAATTTTGATAAGTCTGTGTGAAATATAGATTTATAAAACCATTTTTTAGTTTTTACAACTAAAATATAATTTTATATTTTCACAACTAAACTTCATAATTAAATTTCTTTTTTAACTTTTATTATATATATTATAATATATAAACATCCTGAACTTTTAATGATTTTTGGCTCAATTTTGAAAAACAGAGAAATATAAGTACTTTAATTTAATTTTTCTAGACGTATAAACCAGTTATTTTTAAAGGATATTTTTGTTTCCCAACGTTGTGGAACTAAAAGTTGTATAAAATCCGTTATAGATTGCTTAATATGCTTCGTATAGGTTTAGAAAATTTACTGAAAAAACATTTTTAATTAAAAAAAGGGAAAAAGGGGAAGATTTTCGAGAATAGGGTAAAAAGGGGGAATTTCTCAAAATAATGGGAAGACTGTGCACCCTGAATATAGTTTAATATTAAATTATAACTATAGGAAGAGGTGGAAAATATTAAGATAACTTCTGAAAGATGAGAACAATTTATTTTATATTCCTTATAAACATTTAAAACTTTGAACCGGCAAGCGTTGGCTCGTAGGTGGGATGTTGATGCGAGTTCGTTCTTAGACTTATGGGTACACTTGGTAGCTTTACCGAACGCACGGTAATGGTTCCAGTCCAGCCCTGTGAAGGCTCACGAAAGTAAATGCGAAAAATTGAATGCGTCTGCTTTGAAATTTTCAATTTATCTTGAGTATTCTATGTTGAATACTACCTCACTTAATACTGTAAGAATACAGTATTTACGTTAATCATTATTTTCCACCTATTACATTACGCGACCTGAAAAATTAGAGTAATAATATTTATTTTTTAATATACATTCATCATATGCTTTTAGGAGCATATGATGAATGTACATGAATGAATGAACAACTTTCGGTAATGATTACCGCACAAATTTTCTCCGTGTACCTAACTCTAACGACTAAGCCTCGCGGCTATATCACGCTGGGGATATAAAATCAAAATCTTCTCTGCTTAACATTCCGGACAAATTTCGGACTCGGAAAATTGTTCCAGACCATCCGAAATCAAGGCGGTTTTTGTCACCCGGATTTCATCCGATTGAGTACGGAACTTGTTCGGTTCATGAGTTCGAAATTATAATCCGAATTTTATCCGATCTGATCCGACATTAGTAAGGTCCAATGTACACTTTCTGTACAATATTGAAATAGGTAATAAATAATATAAATAATAATAAATAATATAAATTTGTACACTATCCGCGGATGCGATCCGGAGGAAAACGGTCGAATTTCGGATTTCACTTTATGATAAATAATTCCTGATTTTATGGTCCGGAAAAATTTCATATAGGTGCGAACTGATTTCAGGTTTCGATTTTTCTCGCGGATACGATTCCGAGGAAAACGGACTAAATTTCGGATTCCACTTTTTACTACGGGTATAATTCGGAGAAAAATGGACGAATTTCGGATTTCACTTAACAAGTTGCAGACATATTCCAGACAAATTTTAGACAAGTGCGGATAAATTTGTCCGAAACTTATCCGAAATCTATCGGAAATTTTAAGCAGGGTTTATTTAGCTTCACTGGACCGGCTCAGGACGATGAAACATGCGCAGATGGATGTCTGCGCATTCTGATTTACGGCAGAGTTTGGGAATTTTTCCAATCGAAGATTCAGAGTTCTTTTGGCAGGGGAATAATAAAAACTCTTTTAAGTACATGGAAATTCTCCTGAAGAATCTTGTGAAGGTTATCGAAATGTTTTATATTTTTTTCGAAACTTATTCGTTATATCCCTATTGAAAATTCCTGTATAGGTTCCTTTATAGGATCCTATTATATGAATCTTTAAAGGAAACTGTACATGTTCCTATTAAGTTTCCCATATAGTTTCTCACGTGTGTGTCATTAAAGGAAAGGTGACAGGGATCCTATGTAGGTTTCTGTGTAGTTTCCTGGTCATACAGAAAATTAGTACTTATACATATTGAAAGATGGTTCCCATGTAGGATCCTTTACCTTTTATTTCCTATAAAGGTTCCTATGCTTCAGGCTAAATTACTCAGCATGGGAAACTGTACAAGATCCTCTGCATGTATCCCAATTAAATTTATAGTTTCCTGTGTAGGAACCTTTGCAGGGTCCTATAAATTTTTAGAAATTCTAACTAGCTGTTAAGTTGTATCAACTTTTGTAGTCACTCAATGAGCACTTTGCTTCCTGTAAGCAAATATGATTTGCTTCCTCATAGAAGAAGCATTAAGTATTCTTAACATCAGCATGAAATTTTGATTACTTGAGAATTTATATTCAAAAAATTCACAATAAAGAATCTATATGGGAAACTTAATAGGAACATGTACAGTTTCCTTTAAAGATTCATATAATAGGATCCTATAAAGGAACCCATACAGGAATTTTCAATAGAGATATATTTCATTTTGAACTTTATAAAACACACTTTCAGTGTTTACTGCGAGTTCGGTAATTTTCTTAGAACGGTTCGAGCTATTTTCCTGAAAAGTTATTTGATATCTACCGAATTTTTCACATATCCTAAATCTCTGAACTAATTCGGTAATTCTTCCGGAACAAGTTTTTTCCGTACAGTTAAATAAAAATTTATATTGATTTTAATTACTAAGAAATGATAATTTACACATGTTACTTGGATGTTTATGGTACGAAAATACCCCCAAAAACATGCTGTATACCCAAAGATTTGTTAATCTTTCTAGTTCGTGGGTGTAAATCTTTTTATTTGGTACGCCTAATCATCAAAATATAAAAGTTTTAGTCAAATCTATCAGTGTTTTTTAGGAAAAAAAAAATTTTGCTAAATTAAGTATTTTTCCATTAAAATACATGTAAAAAATTACATTCTCCTCGCGCGCTTCGCTTGCAAAGATGAGTGGGGGTCGAATATGGTTTGGACGTCGCGCTCCGTGTTGCACGCTTGTGCCCTTCGTGAAGCTTGTGCATATATGTTTTATTTAAATTTAATTAAATTATATATTTCTTACATATAATTTATATTTTGCTATATATTTTTTTATATTTAATTAAATTAAATTACAGCTTTGAATGCAAAAGACAACTAATTTACTTAAGGTTCTATCGACCTTAAGGAGAACATTCTCATCAGGGCACTCGCGCTTCGCGCTCGGCTCTGTTTAACAATATTTTTCATGATTAAAACGAAAACTACTCATCCTATTGAAAAATGACCAAAGGAGAACTTTTAGATCTTTTTAGAGCCAATAATTATATTCCTTATAATTTTCTCTGTATCTCGCGTTATTGCGCTCAAAATTTGAACTTTAGATTTTTTACGGAAATTCAAAAAGTTGTTATGCCTAACCTATAGTGTGTTCAAAAAGAAACATTTTTCACCTTTAGACTGGTTTTCATATCGTGCGTTGCTTGACTTCTAATTTAAGTTTTCTTTCATTTTTTTGTTGGATTTTCATAATGT
Organism: Synergus japonicus; assembly: GCA_900474275.1. Lineage (NCBI taxonomy): Eukaryota > Metazoa > Arthropoda > Insecta > Hymenoptera > Cynipidae > Synergus > Synergus japonicus. The sequence goes on along the minus strand of UCOH01011583.1, from coordinate 21,452 downwards.
TATGTCTCAATTTTTGTTTATCCAAAAAAGTCAGTAAGAAAAATTATTATACTTTTTGAGTACTACGAACATACGCCATTAGAATTTTTCAATTAAAAAAAAAGTGGTTTCAACATTTTTCAAAATGTTCCAACTCTTTGAATTTTTATCCACAATGGCTAGCCAAAGAACTTGACCTTCATTTTAGGACACTAAAAAAGTATACCAAAGGAGAATCCAATCGGTCAATTCGTTCGAAAGTTATCGTACTCACAAACTAAAAATCTACAGACGGACAGACAGACACATTCGTAAAAACATGTTTTTCGGATTCAGGGGTCCCAAAACGTGGATATTTGACCAAAACTGGGGGGTCAAATTTTACAAAAATCTAATACCTTCTCTGATGAGAATGTAAAAATCAAAACTTTGAATAAGTGATTGTCTAAAAACTGTACATCTTTTTGACATTTTTCTTTCATTTGCAGGTTCGAAAATACAAGAAAAAAATTTCTTTAGTATTTTTTATCATAAGGCTTTTTTCTGTACATTTGGTGCGGGGTTCTTTGAAAGTAAAAGCTGTCAAAAATGGCCAGAATCTGTGTGGCACAAATGTATCAGATGTATTTGAACTAATAGAGTGTAACGATCTATTTTTGACGTCCCTGTTCGGGCGTCATGTAACGATCTATTTTTCTCCTACCATTCGTCTCACCGGATGCTTCAGTCTACCAGTGTTAGGTATTTTAATGACGAATAAATAGATCCCAAATTTAGTTAACAAAATATAAAGAATGCTTTTATTAAACGTATAATTTACATATCTGTGTGAATTTAAAGAAATAACAAAAAGTGTGAATATGTCTGAACGAAGACGGATGAAGTGATTATTCGTCCTGCAATCATAGATATTTTGGGTTGTCAAAATATATTACAATTTAGATATATTCGTAAACGAATTAGACATAAAGGCAATTTGGCGGAATACAATATTTAACGTTTCAGTTTTCTCTTACTTCAAGAGAAGCGAGGACTGATAGGAAAAATAATGTAAGGTTCAGTTGTATAAATCTCTATTGCGTTTTTGTGGATAACATTTGTAGGTGCTCCTACAAAATATTATCTGTCGGTTTAATTATGTCACTCACAGATGCGCCTGCTGAGTACAAATTAGTTTCCATCGCTTTGGAATTTTAATAGACAGAATTTACAGGACAAGGATAGAAGAGTTACGTAATAGAGAAAGAATGGAGAAACGGGGGACGGAAGAGTTACGTTTAGAAAATGTCACGCAAAGTAGCTCCTATGGCATGGCATTTCCTTTACATTAGAATTGACAACGACAGGTGCTCCTGAGCGTTGGCAATTCTCCCTATAAAAGCACGTTGAAATCTATAAGGATAGTTGCGCCTATGCCTTGCAATTTCGCCGGTACTTTGCAGGTGAGTTGCGAAGGAGGCATGGAGCGGCCATATTACCGTGGGAAGTTTCTTGGCATTCGATTGGCTGATTTTTTGCTTAGCTTATGATAGGTAGATTTTAAAAGCCCGCACTCAAATCTCAGCCAATTGAAAACCAAGATAGAAACCCAGCGGGCACGAAATTTAACAACGTTTTTAGAACGTCCTAAAAACGTTTTTAGAACGTAATGTTCAAAAGACGTTTTTAGAACGTAATGTTCAAAAGACGTTTTTAGAACGTCCAAAAAAAACGTCCCAAGTGAGGCTAAAAAATTTCCTAAAAACGTTCCATGTTCCAAAAACGTCCTAAAAACGTCTTTGGAACATAGTATATTTTTAAAAAGTTGTTTGGCCTAACTTGGAACGTTTTTAGGACGTTTCTGAAACTTCTAAAACTTCTGATATCAATCCCTGTTCGGGATTTGATCTTAGAGAGAAGGGGGAGAGTAAAACTAAGTCTGAGGGAGGAAGGAATTTCTCTTACTTATTTTACAAGGACTAATTCCTTATTTGTCCTGAGGTGATTACTTCAGGATGTTTTATGTGAAAACTAGAGGTTGAGGGAGGGGGGAAGAGAGGGGTAGGGTTACTCTGATTAAAAACTCATCATTTTTGTAGTAATTAATGGGTAATTTATTCAAGAAGAAGAATCGAGTCTACACAAAACGGAGTAGCCAAAGGTTCGTATCGCTTGACAATGCTAAAGGTAAGACTAAACGGTAGCGGGTAGATTTGGGTCGGAGCAGGTAGTCCGGTGTCCCAAAGTCTCAGAGGGCCTCAAAAAGGTCGTGCGGTGGAAAGACAGAAGAGGGGATTATGATGCCAGACTGTATACAGTCTGGGTGTTACGCCTGCCGGTGCAGAGCGTTGCGCCTACCGGATTTCCAGATAGGCGAGAGAGAGAGAGAGCGCCGGATCTACAGGTATGCCAAATAGACCGACTTCCAACGTTGCCGAGCGGTATGCCAGCCCGGGTGGTGCACCTACCGGTATGCCAGATAGCTCAGCTGGTTAGGAGGCGGATGCCGCCTCCAAACCTTCTGACGATTTTTCGTCGCGCACGCCTTTTTATATCCTTGGGACCTAAAGGTTTCGGATGGTGAGAGAAAAGACCCTTTCGGTGGGAGATGCGCGGAGAACGTTTCCTCGGTACCCACGCGTCTGAGTCCCCGTTCGCGATGTTTTATCCGAGTGAGTAGAAATTATCTTCGCCGCGCGGTAGTCAGACCTAAGTCTGAGTATTTTGAGACGAAGATTATTTCTACTTTTACCTAAATTAGTTCTATTTTAACTTCTAATTCTTATTTTCTATTTTCTATTTATTTTATTTAGTTTTTAATTCCGAGGTAGCAATGTCGTTGGGGATTTTTGCGCCTAGGCGTATATCACTTCTTTAAATTTTTTTCCAACTGGGCTGTTTGTTAATTAGAAAATATAAAAATGAGATAAAACGGTAATTCGAAAAAACAAAAATTAGAGCAAATGATAATTTGGAGAAGTAAAAATTAGAGCAAATGGTAATTAAAATAAAATACAATTATGTCTCATATTAATTTAAAAAAATCAAAATTAGGCCTGATGATAATTTAAAAATTTTTTAATTAGGCCAAACAGTTATTCGAAACAAAAGGTAATTCGGGAAAATGAAAATTATGTCAAATAATAAATTGGGGAAATAAAACCATGCAAAATAATACTTCGGAACTTCGTGACGTATGCAGAACGAGTCGTAGCTCGAGGGCGCCCCGAGAGCGAAGACGAGTTCTGCATACGATGCACGAGACAAAAACGCCTATATCCCTAGTTGCATACGATATTTTCTTCAAAAAGTGCACGAAACCACGTACTAAAGAGCGTGTAAAGCGAGCTGAAAGTTCCTGTTTTTAGAGGTTAAAATAGCGCAACTACAAGATTCTCCGCCAAAGACAGTACTGTCGCGAGTTTTTCTACCTCCAGCTGGAGATTTTTTCCCTGTTAGGAGTTCTTTTCCCAGTTTATTTTATTGATCTGAAAACAGCAACTTTCAGCTCGATCACACGCTCGAAAATACGTGGTTTTCGTGCACGTGTTGAAGACAATTGTATAAAGTGTCCGTGAAAAACATATATCCATTGATATTTATTGTATCCGTTATTTTCAGCTTGTTGAAGCATTGGATGAAAAAATGTAAACAAACAACAGATAAAAATAGCAAAATCTGTGGAATGCCTTAAAATCCGCCATTGTGTCCACATCCTTGCAATACGCGGTGTTTGTGGCCGTAAAAATACCAGGTGTATAAGCTTAAATCCGCTGTTTTTTAGGCAAAAGAAAGTCTTTTTTTTGCAGAAAATAAAATAAACTTTATTCAAAGTATTTTCCCTCGCTTGCTATATATTTTCCCCATCTCTCGGGCAATTTGTGTATACCACGCCAAAAAAAGTCTTTATCTTTCGATGCAAACCACTCGTCAAGCCATTTTCCGATGTCTTCGTACGAATCGAAGTGTTGTTCAGAGAGTGCATGACGCATCGACGAAAACAGGTGGTAATCAGAAGGGGTCAGGTCTGGTGAATAAGCGGGATGAGGTAGTACCTTCCAGTTGAGTGTTTTCAAGTAGTTTTGGACCATTTTTGACGTGTGTGATGGGGCGTTGTCGTGAAGAAAAATCAGCTTCTCATGTCTTTCTTCATAATCCAGCCTTTTTTCACGCAAAGCACGGCGCAATTTGATTAGTTTTTGGTGGTAGCGGTGAGCATCGACAGTTTCACCAGGTTTTAATAGCTCATAGTAGACGACACCCTGCTGATCCCACAAACGTACAGCATCGTCTTGGGTCCAAAGCGATTAGGTCTTGAGAAAGAAGTTGATGGTTGTTCGGGATCGAACTACGATTTTCTTCGTTTCGGATTCTCAAAATAAATCCACTTTTCGTCTCCAGTGACCACACGATGCAGAAACGACTTTCTTTTGTGTCTAGCAAGCAAGATTTCACATGTGTTTTGGCGTCGCTCCATCTGCCTATCGTTCAGTTCATGAGGTACCTATTTTCCCAATTTTTGGATTTTTCCCATGGCATGTAAACGCATGGAAATGGCCGGTTGAGTAACACCTAACTGTTCGGCAAGCATTTTTTGTGTTTGTGTATCGTCCTCATCCAAAAGAGCCTGTAATTCATGGTCCTCAACTTTTTTGGTCCGATTTTCACGCTTCTTGTCACTTAAGTCAAAATGACCGTTTTTGAACCGATGAAACCAGTCTCTGCAAGTTGTTTCCTTTAAAGCACTGTCACCATAGGCCTCCACAAGCATTCGATGTGATTCGGCAGCCGATTTCTTCAAATTGAAGCAAAAAAGTAGAGCTTCCCGCAAATGCTCCTTTTCTGGCACAAAACTAGACATGATTACTTAAGGAAAAATTTATGTTGTTGTATAAAAAAACTGACTATGTGCACTGATTTATGTAGACAGGTGTCGAACTCACACAAAAAAAAGCATGACGTTTCTATTGTAGCTAAATATGTTCACTACCGCTATCTCTAAGCAAACAGCGGATTTAAGATTTAAGCACCTGGTAATTTGTTCGAAGTGTCGTTTTTTTATCGATGTTTTTTCGATTGTACGATAGGTCCCAGTGGACACGAAATTTAAAGACGTTGTTAGGACGTAAAGTTCAAAAAACGTTTTTAGAACGTTCAAAAAAACGTCTTAAATCAGGCTAAAGAACTTCCTAAAAAAGTCCAATGTTACAAAAACGTTCTAAAAACGTCTTTGGAACATTTTATGTTTTTAGAACGTTATTTGGCCTCACTTAGGACGTTTTTAGGACGTCCTAAAAAAGTCTTGGGGTTTTCGTGCCCACTGGGGTGATATCTGTTCATTTCCTGCAAAAAAAATTTGTTTGGCTAAAACGGCAATTTTTAATATATGACCGGCCTTACCGACCATACTTTGTAGTAATCGTCACTTGGCGTCGCTGCGAAACAGCTGACAGGTCTACACTAGCATCTCCCAATAACGACGAAATCCTGACCAGACGCTTTCCTAATAACGACGAAATTCCTTTTCTCAGATGGCACACCAATTGCGCATGCGTATTGCGTATAATATAATATTTTTTAGTATTTCAAATTGCGCGCTAATAGAAACCAATCAGCTCCCGGAGCGTAACGCATGCGAAGAGGTATCAAGTGAGATTTTAGGTCCATGCAGGTCGTTATTGAGAAAGGAATGCGATCGTTATTAGGAGATTGTCGTTATTGGGAGATTCGAGTGTAGTAACTTTGTACGCGATGTGTCAAACTTATTTTTTGAGACGATTTCCGTAAGTGATCGGGTTTTGCAGTGCATAGTGAGATTCGCAAAATTTTTCTGAGTGAATTTTTCTGCCTCTTTTTGTTGGATAGGAACTTGGAAAAATGTAAGTACTGCTCACCCGCACCCCTCTAACCCGCGTCTCGCGACTTGTAAAAATTCCCGTTTTAGTCAAACAAATTTGATTTTGCAAGAAATATACAGATAACCCCTATCATACAATCGAAAAAACATCGATAAAAAAACGACACTTCGAACACATTATTTTTGCGGCCTCAAACACCGCGTATTGCAAATATCAGGACAAAATGGCAGATTTGAGTGAGTCTAGATTAATTGTTAGTGTGTTTTGTAAATTCTCCAACACCGTTAAGCAGGGAAACTTTAGTTGGGAATGAGAAGAGGAGTTTTGATGAGAAAGGGTAGGGCGTCTTGTTGGGAAGGGTAACAGTTTGAATTTTGACATAATTATTTACTTAAAAACAAAAAAAATGTTTAACTTTTTAACGTTTATTGTGGGACCCTTCTTGAATTTTATATTTATCTCGGTAAACTTTAATTAATTTCAAAGCATTTCCAATTATTTGAAATTGGATTTTGTGACGGCGCATTTAATGTTTTTCTTCATCACCAAGGCAACGTGATGAGACGCCACTGGACGCGGGAATGTCGGACGTCGCGATGCTTTTTAGTAACTCGCAGTCTTGCGAAGCGCCTTCATGATGGCAACCAAAATCCTCGTTTTATGTAGTCGGATTGCCTACGCGCAGGAAAAAAAGATGACAGTTTTTTTATGCAGTAATTCGTAAATTTCGAAATGAGAAAAGTTTAAATAGGATCAAGGCCGATCTTTGGGGCAGTGAAAAATAATGCGGAATGGTGCCGACAAATGCGGAAATCGATTACTTGACACTTTCACTACTCCCAATCCGATTGCCAGTGCATAGAAAGTATGTATTATGTAAAACTAATAAAAATTTGCAAGTTACTAAAAAAAATTTCATCAATGGTTTATTCAAATTTCTATGTTAATTATGAAAATATAATTGCAAGCTTTTAATATTTTTGAATTATCTTGATGGGTCTTTAGTTTTTAATAATAAAATGAAATAATAATAGTCAAAATATTAAGTTAGGCTATTTTCGAAAATTTAATTTCCCATTTCTTTTAACTTCATGAAGATCTCTTTTATTTCAAATATTTTGAATTTGCTTCTTTATTTTTACAAACGGTTTTTACAACGAATAACTATCGGAAAAGTAAAGTTCAATGTTTAAAGTTCATGAACCGAAAATTAGTTTTGCTTAGCTATACATTGTAAAAAATGTTTCCCTTACCTATATATCTACTATATTAGTCTATTTCCTGAAAGAATTTCAGTCGCCACTAATCCAGAAGTGAAACATCTCAGGCAAGTAAAAAAAAGTTTTGTCTTTACTCGAATTAGAAAGGATTTCACCATTTTTTTATCTATAACAAAAAATCTCAAGGGAATTTCAAAGTATCTTAAAATCCTTAAACGACGCCTAAAATCTTTTCATAAACTCATTGAAATCGAAATTTTTTAGACTAAAATTTTTTAAAATCGTTGCAATGCCAAAAGAATGTTTAAAATCTACTTTTAATTGCGTTAAATCCTTAATAATGTCCTGAGCATTTAAATAAAATGTAAAAGTGAAAATTTCTTTCTAATTTGAATAACCGATGATATTCTATTTTCAATTTCCTGAGGTGTATCATTATTAAATATAAATTTTATCTACAGTTGAAGACACTTTATTTCGGACGGGAAATGCATGAACTTTTTTACGTTGCACCATCAGCAAATCGATTTGTCACAAAGAATCAATAAGAATAAAAATAATTAAATAAAAACATACTGTTTTGGCATTTGGCTTATCCATAACTTCAAAATAATAATAATAAATCGATGCACCTGATTATAATTATAACGACGCAAATGTTTGAATGTGTTAAAGCAAATTAAGTGACTAGCGCTAAGTGTAAGTAATTTACCCTACTGTTGGAATGAATATTTATAATATTTATAATATTTATCCTTTACTGTCAGAATAAATACCGTTTTTGAAATATATACTCTACTGTACTAATTTTTTTCTAGAAGACTCAAGGACTGACATGGATGTCGTGAATTCTATACTGACTTATTTTTAATTCCATTGAATTCTGTGAATTCTCTCGATTGCCTTTAAATTTATTAAATTCTTGAATTCTGATGCACATCAAAGCCACTAGTGTATGTAACTCATTGCTTAAATTGATTAAAATTATTCCAAAATTAAACACCACTATATCTTTACTCTTAAATAAAACTTTTTTTTGACCCTGAAAATAATTTTTTTTCCTTGAAACGAAAAAAAAGCAATCAATGATTTTTCATTGGCCATAAGAGAAAGATTAACCTCGTCTGGAAACCTCAGTTGATCGTATTTTAGTGTCACGGTCATATACGGCAAGATGGTAACAATTCTTTTGCATTATACACATATCCTTTTATATTCTCATCGTAGAAAATGTATTATAGTTGAGTAAAATTTGACCACCTCCTCCGTTTTTGTGAAATGTCCACGTTTTCTGACTCCCTGAGCTTGAAAAACATGTTTTTACGAACGTGTCTGTCTGTAGATTTGTTTGTGGTTTTTATATCTTTCGAAAGAATTGACAGATTGGATTAGCTTTTCATATACTCATTTAATCCTATTATAAAAAAGACAAGGCATAAAAATCTCGAATTTAAAACAATCGGATATCGAACTTCGAGTTTAGAGCATTGAATTGAATAATATAGAAAAGTAAATATAACCACGACGGCCGCGTAGCGGCCTTCAGTGGCACTAGTGTCATAAAAAGAAGGTCTAGTTTGTAAGCCAGCCATTTTGGATAAAAATTTAAAAAATTTGAGCATTATGAAAATTTTTAGAGACCACTTTTTTTGTAATTTACAAATTCTATGTATGGATATTCATAGTACTCAGAAGATTGAACAATTTATCCTTATGAATTTTTTCGATAGAAAAAAATTATCAGACTTATGATATGCACGATATGATACGCACGATATGAAAATAAGTCTAGAGATAAAAAATGTTTCTTTTTGAACTCTCTAGAGTATTGGCATAACAACTTTTTGAATTTTCTTAAAAAGTGAAAAATTCAAAAGAACATAATTATTGGTCTTAGTAAAAAGATCTACAAATTCTTTCCTGAACATTTTTTGATAGGATAAGTAATTTTTGTTTTAATTGTGAAAAATATTGTTAAACAGAGCTGAACACCAGGTGTGAATAAGGTGTAATTAAAATATCGGGCACGAAGTGCGAGTAGCCTGTTGTGTTCCTTAAGGTTGACAGAAACTTAAGTAAAGTAATTTTATTCTTCATTTAAAACTAAAGTAATTAAAATAAAGGAACATAAATAGTAGCAATAAAGGTTGGTAAGAGTATAGGGTGCAAACGTATCGAAGTGCCGAAGTGCTTGTAGTGCAAAAAATATAATGTGTGTATTAATCGATGTCGCTGTTTTTTATAGCTACCTTAATTTGGATATAGTTATAAATAAATTGATGAAATCTATAGCTTATTTGCATCCACAATATCTCAAAACGTGCAAGGGGGTTTTTCAAGATATTGAATTTAAAAATTTGTATGTACACTTATTATATAATTTTTATAAAATTATAGAGACAAATCAATTGACCTGTAAGATTACTGCATTTTTACATTCTCATCAGAGAGAATGTATTAGATTTGTGTAAAATTTGACCCCCCCCCCCAGTTTTCATCAAATGTCCACGTTTTGGGACCCGCTGAACCCGAAAAACATGTTTTTACGAATGTGTCTCTGTCTGTCTGTAGATTTTTAGTTTGTGAGCACGATAACTTTCGAAAGAATTAACCGATTGGATTGTCCTTTGGTATGGTCCTCTTTTAGTGTCCAAAAATGAAGGTCAAGTTCTTTGGCCAGCCATTTTGGATAAAAATTTAAAAAGGTGGAGCATTTTCAAAATTTTTGAAACCACTTTTTTTTAATTTAGAAAATTCTAATAATGGATGTTCGTATTACTCAAAAAGACGAACAATTTTTCTTAATGACTTTTTTGGATAAAAAAAAATTGAAAGACATAATATTTTGAAAATCCAAAAAAAATTAAATAAAACTTGAATTAGAAGTCAAACAACGCACGATATGAAAAAAGGTCTAAATATGAAAAATGTTTCTTTTTGAACACTCTATAGGATAGGTATAATAACTTTTTGAATTTCCTTGAAAATCGAAAATTCAAATTTTGAGCCAAATAACGCGAGGTACAGAGAAAATGATAAGTAACATAATTATTGGCCTTTAAAGATCTACAAGTTCTCCTTGAACCATTTTTCAACAGGATGAGTAGTTTTCGTTTTAATCATGAAAAATATTGTTAAACAAACCCGAGCGCGAGGTTTAAATGAAATATCGAGCGCGAGTGCTCTGATGAGAATGTGCCCCTTAAGGTCGATAGAATCTTAAGTAAATTAGCATTCGTTTGCATTCCACTCCATTTTGTAGTAATTTAAAAACAAATAGGTGCAAAAGTCGCGACGCTCGCAAGCGCCCGAAGGGCGTAACACGGAGCGCGAAGCGCGACGTGTGTATGAGAATGTGCCTTTACACGGGCAGATTTTTTTCTATCTAAAACCTATAAATTTTCCCTCTTTTGCCTTTGGCTGGAAAAATTCTAGTCCACATGAAAAGTTGACAGAATTAGACAGGCGCGTAACAAGCGTCTCAAAACAGTGGGTGTCGGGAGCCACCCTACACATTAAAAGACAATAAAAAAAAAAAGAAAAAGAACAGATTAAAAACCCTCAAAAAGTTCGTTTATCGTGGAATTGTATTATCCTTCTAATAATTTCGACATACATGCATATTGCAAGTAGGTATACTCGAATTACTGTCTGGGTGTCTTAACCCCGTTAATGTTGCGCCCCTGGGATCTGAGTTTTTCTACATGAGAAATTTTCAAATTCCATCAGCCTTAATCATATAGGTCAATCGATTCGTCTCGACATAAGGAATCTTTTTTCTCTTGACATCTGCTTTGAATTTTGAATAAGGTAGTGGACCCGATACTCGAACAGTACCAGATAGTCGAACACTGTCAGAGGTATTTAATTTTAAAAAATGATATATATTTTAATCATTTTTACAAAAAATTTTATAAAATACTTTATTATTTTAAGTTATTATTTAAAATGTAAAAAAAATAAAAACTGGTACTATCGTTTAGAAAAAAATAAAAGTTTGTGGCAATTCGAGGAATCACTTGTATTTGCCTCGTTCCTTGTGTCTATAGCTAAGAAAGACACGTTATTGTATTTCGATTTTCATCATCAATCACGTCTTTTTTTAAATTTAACAAGGTTTAAATGGGAGTGCAATTGTAATATTTTTAAGAAAAAAGAGGTGAGTAAATGTTTTTATTGTTTTTTATATATTTGGGAGGTGTTCGGGTATACCGTCTCATTTTATGTTAAGTAACCTTAGACCGAACACTGTAGCAATTTTACAATGAAAGTTGAATATTATCACGGCAATCATTGGTATCTTTCTGTCTTATGTTCGTCATGGTAATTTTCAATAGATTTTTAAAAAGTAAGGTATTGACAACATATAATTATGATTTTTTTTCTCAAAGTACATGCGCACAACTGAACATTACATTTATCTAATACCATTTTTAAATTATGTATAATGAAATTTACACATAGGTTTTCATTGATTTTTTTTTAGCAATTGTTGATTCAAATTCTAACTTTAAAATATGATAAGTAAATAACTTGTCATTCCTAACCTCTTTCTAATTCTGATTGCACTGTTCGCCTACTGAGTCCTTTCCTGTTTGACAACTGCTGCCAGGGGCAAAAACGCGTTCGACTGCTGCTCCTTATGAGTGAATCTTTAAATATATATATTTTATAAGTTAATGTTTAAAAAATCTATATTTTCTTGTTTAAATAGTTCAAAGAATGTTTATATTTACAGTTAAAAATAGCTTCACAAGTTTTTTCCGAATTTGAATACTTTAAAAATGCTTTTAAATGGGCAAGAGTTGACACTAAGCCATTAAGTGTTCGAGTATCGGGTCCACTACCTTAGGTAGTTCGAATCCCGGCCTCCGAAAAATTTCTTTCCGATTTTTCATAACGTAAAAAGCATGCAATAATACAAATAGATATAATTTAAGTATAAATAATGTAAAAATAATTTAAAAATTAGGTAAAACAGTCTATTAAATTTTATATACCTTGTGTCAACAAAATAAGTTTTTTTGGACAATAAAATAGTTTTGTTAGGCCAACAAGATAGTTTAGTTAGGCCAACCAAATGACTCAACAACAAAATTTTGTTAGCTCAATAAAACAGTTTGGTTGCACAAATAACGGCAAAATTATTTTGTTGGTCAAGCCAAACTGTTTTCTCAGTGCAGAAACAAAAAATTACAACTCTTTCGTGACCACTTCTGATTCAACTCTAACATTAAGAAAATATTCCTTTTCTTTGCACTTTGACGTTTTTCCTAAGAAAACTGTACGAAGTAGAAAAAGAAAGATGTACGAGATATAGAATAAGTACTTTCTCATTCTATTACGAGAGATAGAACACTGAGAAAAAGGTTTGGTTCGGACAACAAAATAATTTTGTTGGTATTTGTGCAACAAAATTTTTTTGTTGGTTCAACCAAATTATTGTTGGGTCAAGAAAACGTTTTGTTAAACCAACAAATCATTTTGATGAACTAACAAATCGTTTTGTTGAACTAACAAAAATTTATTTCAGCCAACAAAACATATTTTTTTGCACAAATTTTTTTTCTGAGTGAATTAGGGATAGGAAGGAAAACATTTTTTTTGTGAATAAGTAGACTAAGAGATAAAAAGAGATAGATATTACCAGAAATAAAGATAGATTGAGGGATAGGAAGAGAAAGATATTACAAGACACAGGGATAGGCTGACAGGTAGAAAGAGAAAGATATCACCGGACACGGGAATAAAATGGTGGATAGAAAGAGATAGCGTTTTGGAGATGCAAAATTGATACTTGGAAGAGATAGAAAAGTTCTCTCTCTTTCTATCTCCAAATTTCTACCCCTTTTCATCTCTTTACTTCCAGCAGGGTTACCCACTGGATAGGTATAAAAAGATTGAAATGATTGTACAAGAATAGATATGGATAGAAGAATAAGGATTGAAAAGGATGGGTTTTTGGTAGTATACTTCGAGAGAGATAAAAAAGTATTAACGTAATTCAACAAAGGTAGATATAGATAGAAAGATAGAAAAATATTGAAATGATTATATAAGGATAGATATGGATAGATTAGTAGAGACTGAAAAAGATAAGCGTGTATAAGATATAAATAAGGAATCAAATAATTATACCAGACATAGCCATGGATAGGAAAGTAGGGATTAATAAAGATATATGCTGCAATAGATTGCGAAAAGGGAAAAAAAAGATTGGTGTGGAAAGATGGAGAATAAAGAAAGATTAGCGTGGATAGATGAAAGATAGGAAATTATTGCCGAAGATAGACGATGTATAAAGAAAGATAGAAATATTGAAATTCCAAAGGAAAGAGGTTATTGTAGATTAAAAAAGAGATAGAAATATATTGGTATGGATACGGATGGATACATTTGGATTCATTTTTTCTTTCTATTTCAATTCTGAAGATTGAAAAAGATTTAAAGAGATAGACTCCCTATCTTTTTACTTCCAAAAAGGTATAGCCCGACTTCCGAGGAAAAAAAAGGTGTGATTTTTTTAGAAGTTCGCCATTTCGTTATTTTACACTCAAAATGAAAAATCCTACTTTTTAAAAATGACAAGCCTACAGAATAATATAATCAGTATGATTTTTTTTTCAGATGTCCTGAAGTGCCACAACTAGCGGGCCAGTCATATATCTTTTTTTTTTGTTTTGAAGTGCTCACTTTGGACTTAAAAAAAAAACTAAAAAAATATTTTCAAAAAATAGAAAACTACTGTTTTTAGCAGTTTTTAAAAATGCGTCAGTTACCAGATAACCCCCATAATGTGAAATCCCTTGAAGTCTTTGAAAATCAATTAAAACGCTTTTAAATTTTTTATTATTCCATAGAAATCTTCTAAAATTAAAAAATATATTATTGAAACTTGGCTTTATGATAAATTCTGATCTCGCTCTCTTTTTTCCTTTCTCTATCTTTTAATTCCAATACACTTAGTAGAAAATCCCATAATTGCCTTGACAGATTCTGAGAAAATACACTGATACTCATTTCAATTCATGACGCATTTTATTTCAAAAGACATGCATATCGAGACTCTCCGATTATGGTCGGGAGACACTCCTTGGAATTCGAAGGTGTCCTTCTTGGGGTGCCGCACGCCAAAAAGAGGAAAGGGAATGAAAGTAGACTTACGACTTAAATAAATAGTGACGAGTTTCTTTTTTAAGGAAGAGAAAAATATATCATAATACAATGACAATTATCTAGTAAAATTTAACACTTTGTGATTTATTTGTCAAGTGGAAAAATATTCTTTGTTAGGCACAAGATTAGATTAGAAAAATCGTCTTAGACAGTTTTTCTAAATAGGCCCTGCCCATTATTATTAATTATTATTATTTATTAGTTATTATTATTATTATTAATTATTATTAATTATTTTCGCACTAGAATCCGTCTAGACCTTGATAAGACGCTAACACTGTGATGCTTTGAATCCCTGATTGGGCCATGTTAGAATCGTTTAGACACCCAGAGTATACACTGAGAAAATAATTTTCATTTGCTAATCCCGGATAGAACCCAGGTGTACTCTGGTAGTCCCCGTTTTGCAATTAAAATAATATAATTTCTGATATCAAATACGTAAGTAGAACCCGCTTACACCCAGGTAAAATTCCACAATTGTGTAACATTTTCCCAATAGAACCCAATTAGATCCTGATAAAGTACCATAGTATAAAACGGGAGCCTATCCAGGTTCTAAATGGCATTTTATCCGGTTTTAATTCTGGTTCTAGCAGTTTTTTTAAGAAAGGAAGAGTATGGGGGAAAAATAGAGGCACTTTTTTTCAAGTTACAAAATGTATGAAATTTTACGTTGAAATCTGAAAGATTATTTATTTTATCGTTATTATATTACTATTATATCATCATATATATGGGGCATTATTCCTCAAGTGTACCACCCTCAGAATTCGACTTTGTCTGATCGAACTCAAACTTGGGTAAAGTATAGTCCTACTAGATATGACTTTAGAGGAAAAAGATTTTTTCGATTACATAATAATTTACCGAGATAGGGAAGGGGGAATTTTTCGAATTTTTTCGATTTTAAGCGGTTTCGTGCTATTTCGAAGGTATTAAGCTCCTTTCCTATGGAATATACAAAATGTTGTCCCACATGTTTTTAATAGCTTTTTTCCTGATCTATCGAATGGTTATAACCATTTCTTAAAAAATTGAAAATTTGACCGATTTTTTTTTAAATCAAAATACTTTTGACTTTTGCAGAAAAAAGGCATGTTTTTTTGGTCTCAAAATAAAGTATAAGTCTTTATCTTTCCACGCTATAAATTTCATCTTGCCGTTTTTTGTTGTTTTCGAGAAATTAAACAAAGAGTAAAGCGCCGCGCCGACGGCGCTCGAGACTACTGGTCTTCTCGCTCGGCGGAACTTCTTCGGACTCATTTATCGTATCAATTATGAATATTTATTATTTATTAAACTGCTCTCTGCATCCTACAGGTATGAATATGAAGGGACGTAATATTAAGAAAATAAATTTCTATCTAATAAATATATAGTAATACGTGGAAATAGTCTTCTTCCTTAATATTACGTCCCTACAATGAGTGTAATGTAGGCATTAGAAAATTTTAATGACAGTATCAACCCTGTATAATACAGAGAACAGTGTACCGAAAAGAAAATATCGAAAAGATCAAAGAAGTAATTTATTTTTAAGTAAATGAGAAAGTTAGGAAGTTGCAAGCAATCAGAAAAAAGAAGGGAAAGAAGGATAAGTTTAAAATAGCTTGTAAATATAATCGAACTTTACACCCAACGCAATAATGACGTACAAGATGACACTATTTCCACGTATTACAATATATTTATTAGATAGAAATTTATTTTTTTAATATTACGTCCCTAAAATGACTGTAATGCAGGCATTAGAAACCTTTAATGACAGTCTCTATTCTGTAAAATGCAAAGAGCAGTTTAATAAATAATAAATATTCATAATTGATACGATAAATGAGTCCGAAAAGTTCCGCCGAGCGCCATCGGCGCGGTGCTTTAATTATTATTTAATTTCTCGAAAACAACAAAAAATGTCAAGATGAAATTTACAGCATCGAAAGATAAAGACTTAAGCTTTATTTAAAAAAAAAAAAACGAAAAAAACATGCCTTTTTCTGCAAATCAAAAATATTTTGATTTTCAAAAATATCGGTCAAATTTTCCGTTTTTAAAAAAATGGTTATGACCATTTGATAGACCGGGAAAAAAGCTATCAAAAACATGCGGGACAAAATTTTGTATATTTCATAGGAAAGGAGCTTAATACCTTCGAGATAGCACGAAACCGCACAAAATCGGAAAAATTCTAAAAAATCCCCCTCCCCCATCTCGGTAAATTTTTATCCAATCGAAAAAATCTTTTTTCTCTAAAGTCATACCTAGTAGGACTATACTTTACCCAAGTTTGAGTTCGATCAGACAAAGTCGAATTCTGAGGGTGGTACACTTGAGGAATAATGCCCCAAATATATAATTGATTTTCTTAAAAGTTTTATGAAAATAAAGCTTTACGAAAAGTTTTAAGGCTGTTGTAGGAGGGTCAAGAAATGTGTAGAATACTCTCACCTGCAGGGCAAATTTTGTCGACTTTTTGAGGCCACAGAAAGGACTTTTTAAAAGTTTTTTCAAGTCCTGAAGGGAAAGCAGGCTCAAACTTAGGGGACTTGGTTTTTTGATTTTTGATTAGAGGAAAATATCGTCGTAATTCAATAATTTTACCATGTGTATTTACCGATGTGTCTTACACACACATTGACAACAATGGACAAAATCGCCGGCGTCGTTTAATACACCAGGTAAAATTATTGAATTACCAAGACCCCTAAGTTTGAGTCTGCTTTCCCTTCAGGACTTGAAAAACTTTTAAAAAGTCCTTCCTGTGGCCTCAAAAAGTCGACAAAATGTGCCCTGCAGGTGATTCTACAGATTTCTTGACCCTCCTGCAACAACCTTAAACTAAAGAAGTTAGTGATTATGATAACTGACAAAAATTTTGAAAAAGATAGAATTTGATAAACATAACAGATAGATTGGGATAGAGCTAGATTGGATGAGTGATATTGGTTTTTACAACATAACACCTAAGTCCTTCGTTAGCTCATAACAAAAAGCTGAGAGGTTTGAGCTCTTTCATTTGTTCCCCAACAGGATTATTTCGATCAAGTATCGATACGATTATTGGGCTATAGACTTGCTTGACTGGGCAGGATTGTCGCCTTGCTAAATATCGATAATTAGCGTAAATAAAGCTCTCTTCGTGAGTGTCTCAAGTTGCTTGACACTTTTAATTTGTGTCTCGCAGCGAGAAGATCATTTTGAGATCAGCACCACGCTCATTTTGAGCTTTGGCATTGCCGTCGTCCTGGGGTAAGTCTCATAAGTCCGTAGACCTGTTCTCGTGGTGATAATTTTGTGTATTCCGAAATAAAGTTGTTGTTCCGTGTTCTTATGATTACAGCGTGGTGTATTTGATACTACTATTTACTATCTTTTTTACGAAGCGATATCTCCGGTCATCTCTGGCCGACATATTCCTGTCGAGTTTTGATTAAGGTGCTAAGGCGGGCTTAGGATATATACTTTGTTGACTACGGGATTGTCTAACCCGTTTATCTCATGACACCCTGTCAAATTGATGGAGAGCTAAACCACTGAAACGTGCCACGTCGTCACAATTACTTTTTGACACCAGGGTTGCCGCTAGGTATCGTACAGAACTATAAAATGTGCGCAATTTGTACTGATTCTGTTCTTATATAAAATCTCTATTAGGATTTCTAATATCTGTTATATAGGGTGAATATTAATACCCGTGTATTTCTCGCTGTTTTTATTTTATATTGTTATTTGCCATGCCATTTATTTGTATCATGATGTGGTATGCTGGATTGCTATTTGAATTTATCTGATTTATATTTTCTCGCAATTTTGATCATATTCTGATTATTTATATTTGTGTGATCTTTTATCGCCATTACCTATACATACTTGTGTTGCTATTCATTTAATATGTGTTAGGAATGAATTTCTTTTAGGGAATGTCTTTTTTGAAAATTGTCGGTTGACTAATTTTATTTGATCGCGTCTTCATTATCGCCGAAAGCTTATTTATTACATTGAATTGAATCTATTGATGGAATGATTATTGATTTCGTATTATTATTATCGCCTTTGTGTATTATTTATATTGTGACATAGTGTGAAAAGGTTTACGGGCATCTTGATTTTGTTTTGGTTTGTACTAGTATCGATTATAATTTATCATACGCGTATTGATATTCTTGAATTGACGAAATAAATGTGGAAAATATTTAGGACGGATTGAAATGGGTTTGTTTTAATTTTATCCTCCATTTAATCAACCGTCTCGAAATTTAAATAAATCAAATTGAAAAAAAATTTGTTACATGACACATGGTCGTATAAACAGGTCCAGAATCTCTGGTGGTGGGGGGGGGACTCGCGTTTTGAACAGGATTAGAGCTTCTCTAAGTGACCACCAAGAGTGGAGCGTGATGATCAGAGGGTATATGGTTTGTTTACAGTGTTTATATTTGCGCCATATTTTTTAACACGTAACCTCTGTCAGTTCGGAACGCAACAATATTTCGACATTTTTACGGTCACACGGTTATGTTAATATCAAACGATCATTACTATTTTAATTTTTCATGATATATTAATAATAAATAATCACGAAATTGGCACAGTATACATTTTTAGGTTAGTTTAGCTTCGACCACGAAGTAGCATAAGGAGACCCAACTCGAATATATAAGAACTGCTATCAGTTTTCCGAACTCCTTTTTCTTAGGTCGTACTCTAACAGATTCTAACGCCTCTATAAATTTAATGCGAAAAAGCTTGAAACTTTGCCCTTGTCGTCTGCTCCTCGTCTTTGTCGTATGTTAGACTGTGTGTCGCAAGAGGTACTAAAAACGTTAGGGTACGGATCTGAAAGAACGGAATTCGGAAAATTGCTAGCAGAATTTTCCGGAATAGCCCCCACCACCGGAGATTCTGGATCTGTTTATACGACCGTGCGCAACGTCAGAAATTAAGGTAACGCTATGAAGTTAGCTGAAATGTATGTTCTTTGTAAAATTAGGTATTTCACGTTGTGACGTAATATTACAAAAATGGTCATACACTGGTGCCCCGGGAGCGAAGACGAGTTCTGCATACGTCGCGCGAGACAAAAACGCCAGTATCCCTAGTTACATACGATATTATCTTCAAAAAGTGCACGAAACCACGTGTTTGAGAGCGTGTAAAGCGAGCTGAAAGTTGCTGTTTCCAGAGGTTAGAATAGCGCGACTACAAGATTCTCCGCCGGAGACAGTACTGTCGTGAGTTTTTTTACCTCCATCTGGAGTTTTTTTCTCTGTTAGGAGTTTTTTTCACTATTTATTTCACTGCTCTGGAAACAGCAACTTTCAGCTGGCTTCACACCCTCGAAAACACGTGGTTTTCGTGCACGAGTTGAAGAAAAGATTTTGTAGAATTTTAGGGGAAAAGTTTTCAAAAATTGTGAAAAATTTTTACGTATTTTAAGGGATTTAAAAGTTTTTCGTGAAAGTTTAAACATGTTTGTAAAAATTGCATGTAATTTTGACATTTTAATCCAAGGTTCCAAAGACGTCCAAAAACGTCTTTGGAACCTTGGATGCTTTTTGGTCTGACATAGGACGTTTGTACGTTTTACAAAAGTGAACATTAAAAAAATGAAAAATTTCATATACACATTTTATTCATCGTTAACCCTAAAGCTTTTTTTTACAAAAATATCATGAAATAATTTAATATTTGTGTATGGTTAAGTGTATCGTATAAAAAATGTTGGGACACCAACGCATAAGTTAGAGTAATGGGTTAGGTTATTGACTTCCGTCCGATAGGTCGTGCGTTCGATTCCTCTCGCGTTGTGTGCGAAACTTTATTTGTTATATGAGTGTTAAAATTTACAAATAACAATTAGTTATAAGTATATCCATAATATATCTACGAATAAATCATATTCTTAATTAATAGCATTTATCTATATTTTTTATTGTAATTTCTCAGCTATTAACATATGCTAATTTCAGGCCAATACTGTTAGTCAGTGTTGGCTAGACATAGCACAACAATGACGTGATAATGACCAAAAATTAGGAAATAGAAATTTAATTAAGATAAATTTTTATCGTATATTATAAATGTTAACACGTTAGGTGTATTTACAACGGAAATGTTATTCCAAAGAGCGACTGAATTAACTGTTCTCTTCCGTATAGATACGATAGATGAAACCAACAAATTGCCATGCATGGCTGGATAGAATGTAAGGTACATTCATTTCACGAAACATGTAATTTCCTTTTTTTAAATATTAATTTATACACTCATAATTATTTAATAATAATTTCATGGACTTAGTGAAAACCCAGTGGGCACGAAAATTAAAGACGTTTTTAGAACATCCTAAAAACGTCTTGGGATATTCATGCCCACTGGGAATTTCCATAGAATTTTAATGAATTTTCATTAATTTTCCAAATAGAAAATTTACTGTTTATGTCAAGTTATTCTTTCCTTAATTTATCTCTACGCGTTTTCAAGATTTACAGGATCGTGACACACATTACATTACATACAGTACCGTCGGAAATTGTCCGTATGATTGGCGCAAGCACTATTAAAAATCACTGCTGGCTTTGAACTATGATAACTCGGTGAAAAAAAGAGATATACTATTTTTTTAAAAATAGTTGGAAAGCTTATGAAATTCCACCTCTAGTGGTGCCAACCAGATTTTCTCTTGACTTTTTCAAAAGTACAGCACGTGAGAAGTTTTTTAAAAAAATTCAAGATTTTCTCAAATTTTGTACCTCGACTTCAACTTTTTGCATGACCTAGGAAAATTGTTGAAAAAATTTAAAAATTATATGACATAGAGCCTAAAACTTTATCTTTAATTTAATCCAAAGAAACTTAAAAAATCTTCATTGGTTCTCGAGATACAATTAAAAATGTTCAATCATATTTGAAAGAGGCGAGCAGACGACCGGTCGCGACCGGTCTGCTGCTCGCCTCTTTCAAATATGATTGAACATTTTTAATTGTATCTCGAGAACCAATGAAGATTTTTTAAGTTTCTTTGGATTAAATTAAAGATAAAGTTTTAGGCTCTATGTCATATAATTTTTAAATTTTTTCAACAATTTTCCTAGGTCATGCAAAAAGTTGAAGTCGAGGTACAAAATTTGAGAAAATCTTGAATTTTTTTAAAAAACTTCTCACGTGCTGTACTTTTGAAAAAGTCAAGAGAAAATCTGGTTGGCACCACTAGAGGTGGAATTTCATAAGCTTTCCAACT
>UCOH01011582.1:0-10884 GCA_900474275.1 Synergus japonicus | reverse complement strand
TGTCGACCCTCCTTATATATATATACCCCCTCCCCCTTCTCTGATCCATACAATCTTCTCTTAGCCCCTTCCCTATAAGTGAGACACCCTTTAGATGCTGTCAACATATTCGTCGCCCCTCCCTATATTCGCTACTCCTCATATTCGCCCCTCCCCTATGTGCCCCTCCCCTCTAATTCCTCTGTTTTACTGCTCCTCTTTCAGATTCCCTTTCGCTTTTTAATGTAACTTCCTCCTCAATTCCATTTTCCCTCTTTGCCCTTCTTTTTTTTTCCCTATCCTCAACCTATTAATTATGATATATTATTATCAAGTCAGTTTTAACGATCATTAAATTAAAAGTTTTTCCAAACCTAGGTAGCCCCCTCCTCATACTCTCCCTTCCCTATACTAGCCCCTCCCCATATTCTTCCCTCTCCAAATAGGACACATATTACTTTTTTCAACATATTCGTCGCCCCTCCCTATATTCGCTACTCCTCATATTCGCCCCTCCCCTATATGCCCCTCCTCCCTAATTCCTCTGTTTTACTGCTCCTCTTTCAGATTCCCTTTCGCTTTTTAATGTAACTTCCTCCTCAATTCCATTTTCCCTCTTTGCCCTTCTTTTTTTTTTCCCTATCCTCAACCTATTAATTATGATATATTATTATCAAGACAATTTTAACGATCATTAAATTAAAAGTTTTTCCAAACCTAGGTAGCCCCCTCCTCATACTCTCCCTTCCCTATACTAGCCCCTCCCCATATTCTTCCCTCCCCAAATAGGACACATATTACTTTTTTCAACAGATTTGTCGACCCTCCTTATATATATATACCCCCTCCCCCTTCTCTGATCCATACAATCTTCTCTTAGCCCCTTCCCTATAAGTGAGACACCCTTTAGATGCTGTCAACATATTCGTCGCCCCTCCCTATATTCGCTACTCCTCATATTCGCCCCTCCCCTATGTGCCCCTCCCCTCTAATTCCTCTGTTTTACTGCTCCTCTTTCAGATTCCCTTTCGCTTTTTAATGTAACTTCCTCCTCAATTCCATTTTCCCTCTTTGCCCTTCTTTTTTTTTCCCTATCCTCAACCTATTAATTATGATATATTATTATCAAGTCAGTTTTAACGATCATTAAATTAAAAGTTTTTCCAAACCTAGGTAGCCCCCTCCTCATACTCTCCCTTCCCTATACTAGCCCCTCCCCATATTCTTCCCTCCCCAAATAGGACACATATTACTTTTTTCAACAGATTTGTCGACCCTCCTTATATATACATATATACCCCCTCCCCCTTCTCTAATCCATACATGTGCCCCTCCTCCCTAATTCCTCTGTTTTACTGCTCCTCTTTCAGATTCCCTTTCGCTTTTTAATGTAACTTCCTCCTCAATTCCATTTTCCCTCTTTGCCCTTCTTTTTTTTCCCCTATCCTCAACCTATTCGTTCTCCCAGGCTTATTTTTTACCTCCTCCCCCTCTAATTCTCGTTCTTTGACGCAGCCTTTCCCCATAAGTAAAATGATATAAAATCTTGAAATATTAATGTTCATTACACGTAATTGCTTGTCGGAATTTAATGAGGAGACATTTTCGCGTTAAATTTTTCTTGTTTAATAAAATAAGTGTACGTGTCGCGTGTAGTTTGAAGTTGAAAGACGAGATCTGACTTTCGCGAATCGCTGAACTTGACCTCAAGTGCATAGTTCAATGTTGCTCCATTCCTTGAACTTTACTTGTTCTTTTCTTTCGCTCTGCTCCTTCCTCCACTTCCTCTTTTTCCCTTGCCTTCGAGTATTGGTCACGATTCAAATTACCAGTTACGTTAACCACTCTACTCCTGATGAAGTAAACCTTCTTGCTCAGTTTCACCTTTACGCACAAGATACTTATTACAGCTTGATTTGGAGATCTTAAATAAAGAGAGCTATAAGTACAGCATAATAACAATCAACCACTTTCTTGAAGAATAAATATTTTACAGATAAGAAAGTAGAGAGAGAGGTGTTAGATAATTTACAGTTATTATGAAGTGAAAAAAGATGACTGATTATGGGTGTCAATAACTGTTAGTAGTAAGTAAATAGAAGCTCTAGGGATATACGGTTTTCCAGGAAGCTATCGGGGCAGTACGTCGAGTACAACTTCATCAGGACGACAACCTGATACGAAGAACAATAATGAACAACGATAACATAGAAACGTCGAGCGTACATGAGTACATGTGCAACCAGAGCCATCGACACTCGATTAATGACGAACCTGCATGGGGCTTTTTTGTCACTCGTCCCGGGGACTTGGAACATATAACGGATAGTCGGGCTACCAACCACTCTTGTTTTAATTAATTTCTTGTGTACACTCGAAGCCCTTCTACTAAACCTGATCGCCTGTAAAACTAGCAGGCATCTTTAAACTCGATCATCAAACACCTTTTACCAACACCATTGTCAATGGCATTTCTAATATCTGTATCAATTCTAGTAGCAAGATTTTTATGGAATTTCAATCACGTCTAGCTTGCTGTAGAGTGAATAAATATTTTATCATTTTTATCATTTTTATCATTTTTATCATTTTTATCACTATGATTGTAACTGGATATTGAGTTATTGAGTGTTATTCGGTTTAATATAATACTGCAGAAGAGAAAAAAAAATAAATATGTAAATAAGCATCGTCGTGAACAAATGAGCACTTTGGAGTGCCTGTAAAATATTTGCAGGGGAAATGCATCGATAATGCCGAGTGTTTTATAATACGTACAAAGGCAAAGCCTATTGGCTCCATCATATTTACGGATTACCACGACCCTGCTTGAAATATTCAATCCGATAAAGCACAACTCTCGTTAGATCTGCGAATCTCTGCTGAGCGAATTTTTACGATTTACTGTTTAGTTATGTGTTGCAAGCTTCGTGTAATCCCTGAGAATTACGCCAATTTTATTATTACCACCTGAATACTGCACATTTTAAATAATAAAGCTGATAAATCAAATTCTGCGACTCTATTATAAATTATAAAACGCTCGCGAGTTTGACAGCCAAACCTAAAGGGAGAGAGCGTAATATTTAGATCCTAACTTACCTACAGTCGATAACTTACCGACTGAGTTGGGGATTTCCCTAAATCGGACTTAAAATCTGTAGTTTAATTATTTCTCGCACTCTATTACATCTATTAATTAAATTCTCTATGTATTTTATAGAATAGAATTCGACTTGCTTAATTATCTATGCAGATGTCTTGTTGAGAATTTCATGGAGCCATTTAAGCTGTGCAAACTAATTTAAATTTAATGAACTCGCATGGTTTAATGAACCAACGTTTTCAAACCAGAACTATTGTGCGTCCTTTCCAGTTTCTGTGGTGGGACCTCAAAACCATGTCCAATGGTGACCCAGTCTCGAGAGGAACAATTACTCCTTTACACGTCACCTTATCCAATTGTCTCGAGTAACGAAGTTCCTAGTTCTACAATCTACATCTCTATTCGTGTTTACTTTATTCCAAAGTTCATCCACCACTTGCACCATTTCTCCTTCCAAAATGCCACAATTATATTAAACAATTATAAATCAGTAACTACTAGCAAACATGATATTAAAAAATTTCATTAAATACACATTTTCAATATTCTTTTTAAATATTATATAATTTATCATATTTTATATAATCTCTAATCTCTTAAAATCTATGTTAAACTTCGTGAAAATCTTTAAAAATTCCTAGAGACCTTTGACAACTTGTGAAATCGCATAAAATTCGTGAAAATCTGTAAACATTTCTAGCAAACTGTAGAAATGTTTCAACTATTAAAATCTCTTAAAATCATTAAAGATTTCATCAAATTCCATGAAATCCTTAAAAGTATTACGAAATCATTTAAATATCAAAAAAATCTCTCGAAATCACCTAAAATTTTTAGAAATCTCATACAATTCCTTAAAATTTAGGATAATATTTCAAATTCCTTAAAATTTCATAAAAGGTTTTTGAAATCCCATAAAATTAGATGAAATATCCTAAAATTCCATAAAATTATACAAAATCGTTTTAATATCTTAAAAATCTCTTGAATTTCTTAAAAGTCACTTAAAATCATTAAAAATTTCATCAAATTCCATGAAATTCTTAAAAATATTACGAAATCATTTAAATATCAGAAAATTCTCTCGAAATCACCTAAAATTATTAGAAATCTCAGACAATTCCTCAAAATTTTAGGATAATATTTTTAATTCCTTAAAATTTCATAAAACTCTTGCAAAGCTTTTAAAATCCCATAAAATTAGATGAAATATCCTAAAATCCCATAAAATTCTACAAAACGACTTTAATATCCTAAAAATCTCTTGAATTTCTTAAAAGTCACTTAAAAATCATTAAAAATGCACATAAAAACCTTCAAAATCATTAATCTCTTGAAATCCATGTTAAAATTAGTGAAAATCTCAAAAAATTTCTAGCAACCTCTAGAAATGTTTCAACTTTTAAAATCTCTTAAAATCATTTAAGATTTCATCAAATTCCATGAAATTCTTAAAAATATTACAAAATCTTTTAAATGTCAGAAAAATATGTCGAAATCACCTAAAATTATTAGAAATCTCATACAATTCCTTAAAATTTCATAAAACTCTTGCATAACTTTTAAAATCCCTTAAAATTCGACGAAATATCCTAAAATCCCATAAAATTATAAAAAATCCTTTTAATATCTTAAAAATCTCTTGAATTTCTTAAAAGTCACTTAAAATCATTAAAGATTTCATCAAATTCCATGAAATCCTTAAAAATATTACGAAATCATTTAAATATCAGAAAATTCTCTCGAAATCACCTAAAATTATTAGAAATCTCATACAATTCCTCAAAATTTTAGGATAATATTTTTAATTCCTTAAAATTTCATAAAACTCTTGCAAATCTTTTAAAATCCCTTGAAATTAGATGAAATATCCTAAAATCCCATAAAATTCTACAAAATCCTTTTAATATCTTAAAAATCTCTTGAATTTCTTAAAAGTCACTTAAAAGTCATTAAAAATGCACATAAAAACCTTCAAAATCATTAATCTCTTAAAATCCATGTTAAAATTAGTGAAAATCTCTAAAAATTTCTAGGAACCTCTAGAAATGTTTCAACTCTTAAAATCTCTTAAAATCATTAAAGATTTCATCAAATTCCATGAAATTCTTAAAAATATTACAAAATCTTTTAAATGTCAGAAAAATATGTCGAAATCACCTAAAATTATTAGAAATCTCATACAATTCCTTAAAATCTCATAAAACGGTTACAAAGCTTTTAAAATCCCTTAAAATTCGACGAAATATCCTAAAATCCCATAAAATTCTACAAAATCCTTTTAATATCTTAAAAATCTCTTGAATTTCTTAAAAGTCACTTAAAATCATTAAAGATTTCATCAAATTCCATGAAATCCTTAAAAGTATTACGAAATCATTTAAATATCAAAAAAATCTCTCGAAATCATCTAAAATTATTAGAAATCTCATACAATTCCTTAAAATTTTAGGATAATATTTTAAATTCCGTAAAATTTCATAAAACTCTTGCAAAGGTTTTTGAAATCCCATAAAATTAGATGAAATATCCTAAAATTCCATAAAATTCTACAAAATCGTTTTAATATCTTAAAAATCTCTTGAATTTCTTAAAGTCACTTAAAAATCATTAAAAATGCACATAAAAACCTTCAAAATCATTAATCTCTTAAAATCCATGTTAAAATTAGTGAAAATCTCTAAAAATTTCTAGGAACCTCTAGAAATGTTTAAACTTTTAAAATCTCTTTAAATCATTAAAGATTTCATCAAATTCCATAAAATCCTTAAAAATATTACAAAATCTGTTATAAATTAGATATATTTTTGGAAAACCTTTAAAATTTGACGAAAACCTTCGAAATCTTTGTAAATTCTACAAAACCTTTTTAAAATCCTAAAAAGCTTGAGAAATTCCTGAATAAAATTCCCTATACAGTCTTCAATTCCTTATTTAAATCCCACAAAATACATATTTTAAAAGTCATAAAAGTATCTTCAAGTCCGATTGAAACCTGATCAAAGTCGTGAAAAATTCTAAAAATTCCCAGAAATTTCTTGAAATTCTCTAGAATTCTACCATAACATTTAAAATACCATTATCTCCCATGATATCTTTAAAAATTCCATAAAATTCCTTTAAAATTCCTAGATTTTCAAAATTTCAAATTCAATTCACGCGGAATTTACGATGCGGCAAATATCAATCATCTTTTTGGAATAGATACACTGAAAACAAAATTTTTAATCACAACAAAAACGTTTTGTTGAACATTTTCTATTACCTCAACAAAATTTTGTTGAGCCAACCAAATTTTTGTTGGTCAAGCCAAACTGTTTTTTCAGTGTAGTATTTGAATAAAATTTTGATGAATTAAGTAATAAGTGTTAATTATAAATAGAACATTAGAATAATTGATATAATAATGAGCAGAGAGAATGACGATTGAGTTAGGGGTTTAGTTAACTTTCTGCAAAATAGAGTAACGCCGCTGGTGCAATGCACCCCGTAGGTAAGGGCGCACATAAAGCTGGGCCTTTGTGACCTAGAGAACCTAATTAATTTCTCGTTAATGAGTTAGTTTCCCTGGACTGAGCGAATAGGCTACAGCAAGACCAGGATTCGTTCGCCCCAAGCTACCTTGTACCCTTTCCCCTTCATCTTGTTTCCTCGACCGTCTAAAATTACCCTTTACCCCTACTCTCACCCTCTCAAATAGATTAATTGAGAATTAGGGTTCTTTAATGATCCGTCACTTTTAAAATAAATGGGGCAGTGTGAAAAAATAATAGTATCTTGCCAACTCTCCAATCTTTTTTTTTTTTTTTGTAAATTTAAAATTGCATCTTTCCATCCAATAGACATTGTAATCGCGAGATTCGTTATGATTGGAAGAAGTAAGGAAAAAAAGTTAAGCACACTCGGTTGAATCTTATATTACTTACGGATCGAGTGGCTGAGGCGAGGAGGACGTAGGGGTTGGCTTTTTGTCGGTTGATCCAATATGCCGTGCCGTGGCATCCAGCTTATTAAATCGTGTTCTCTTAAATTGCCTATTAGGTTACCTATAATGGGCGATAGACGAAGATGGAACATTAATATCCGACAATAAGGAAATTATTGCCAACCAAGGCCTCAGCGACTAACAGTGGTTCCCAGTTTCCTTCATAATCACATTTTTATTCATTTCTTTTCTTATAAAATTATTAAGTTTGTGTATTATGTGCCCCCTGCTTTATTACTCTCACTTTTTTATCCTATTTAATGATTATATCTTTATCTTCTTGTTTTTGTCTTAAAAAAGTGGTGTCACGAAATGTCTCGAAAATCTCGCATGCAAAAATTTTCTTGCAAACCTGATTGGCTTTTGAATGACTTGAAGTTGAAAGAAGAGAAACTGTCCTTTAAAATTCGTTAAGATTTCTTAAAACTCCCAGAAAACGCTTGAAATCGTTTCAAAATCAATAAAAACCATTAAAATAATAAATGTCTTGAAACCCAAGTTAAAATTCGAAGAAATCTCTTAAATAAAAATTTTTAGTTTTATAAAATTTTATGAAATGCTTAAAAATTCTAGGAGAATGTTTTAAAAATAATATATGTATAGAAATTCCTTTGAAATCTTTCAAGGAAATTACCTAACAAACTTGAAAATCCTTTAAACCTCATAAAATATTTTAAAACTTATAAGAATCTCACAGTTCAAATCTTTGTCTCAAAATGAGACAAGTGTTTTTTTGTCTCTTGAAATTCTTTGAATTCTACGATCATATTTCCTATATATCCTTTAAAATTCATTAAAATCATTAGAAATCTCATCAAATTCTATGCAATCCTTTAATATTTCACAAAATCTCTTATAAATGACTTAAAAATCGTCAAAATTCTTTACAATCTCTTAAAATTCCCTTAAATTCCACGAAAATATTTTAAATCCCTTAAAACCTTAGAAACTATTAGAAATCCTTCAAAATTTGTAAAAATATCTAAAAAATTTTAGAAACCTCATTAAATTCCACAAAATTTTTAAAGAATCATAAAAATTTTTTGAATTCGCTTAATATTCCTCGAAATTTTACGAAAATATTAGAAATTCGCTTAAAATTCGTTGAAATCTCTTAAAGTTCTTGGAAACCTCTTCATCTTCCTCAAAATTTTAAAACATTTCAAAATCAAAATTCGTAAATCACTTTAATTAAATTAAATGAATTAAATCACTTAATTCGTTAATCACTTGAAAATTGTCAAAATCTACTAAAATTCATAGAAATATTTTGAAATTTCTGTGTAAAAAAGGTAGAAAAATCAATCAAATTACCTGACAACTTTAAAATCCTTTAAACCCCATAAAATATTCTAAAACTCATAGAATTCTCTTTTTTTAAATCTCATAAAATTCCATGAAATCTTTAAAATTCTATAAAATCTTCTGAAAATGATAAAATCCCATTAAAATTATTAGAAATCTTATAAAATTTCTCAAAATTCTTTCAAATTCCTTAAAATATTTTGAAAATTATTAAAATATCTTTTAATTCTTTTGAAATTCATGAAAATTATATTACAACATTTAAAATTCCTTAAAATCCCTTAAAATTATCTGAAACCCTTTGAAATCTCTTAAAATTCCTCGAAACTTCATAAGAATTAATAAAGTCCCTTAAATTCTCTTGATATTGGCTAAAATTCCACAAAAACCATTAAAATTATAAATCTCTTGAAATCGATGTTAAAATTAATCAAGATCTCTAAAAATTCATTTTAAAAAACACTTGAAATTTCTTAACATTTAAAATCTCTTAAAATTCTTAAAACTCTTATCAAATTCCAAGAAATCCTAAAAAATTCTACAAAATCTTTTAATAATTAAAACAATCTCATAAAATCCTTTTAAATTTTACTACACCATTCGAAATCTTTTTAAATTCTAAAAATTTATATTAAAAATCATATATGTATAAATATTCTTTTGAAATCCCTCAATAAAATTACCTTGAAATTCCCAGAAACATAATGACATTTAAAGTTTCTTTACGTCCTTTAAAATCCATTAAAATTATTAATAATCTCTTGATTTCTTTTAAAATTCTTGGATAGTGTATTACAACATTTACAATTCCTTAAAGTTCCGTAAAATTCTCTGAAATCTTTTGAAATCACTTAAAATTTCACGAAAACCTTCAAAATTTGTTAAAATTCGTTGAAATCTCTTAAAGTTTTTAGAAACCTCTTGCAATTTCATGAATTCCGTTAAAATTCCGCGAAATATCCTGAAGTACCTTAAAATTCTACGAAATCTTTTTAAACTCCTAAAAATCCATAGACCTTTGTAAAAATCACTTGAAAAGTGTCAAAGTCCATTAAAATTCCGGTTACATCGTTGTTTCAAACCTACTCTCTGAATTTAAATCAGCAAAATTTAATTGGTTTTTTAATGGCCTGAAGTTGTAAGAAATTAAATAAATAACCGTTTTGCTCTGCTAGTAAGTTATAAATTTTACATAAGTGTCCAACTACCGCTTCACGAGCATCAATTATAAAATTTTGACAACTGAATAGCCGCATCAGTTGTCAAAAGTCCGATTAACACCCAACCAGTACCCAATCAGCGGAATTTAAGTTAGGTAATGAATATTAATTATTATATTCGTTATATTAATTATTTCTGTAAAAACTGAGGAAGGTAGAGTTAATGAGATGTTGATATTTAACCGTAAATGAGCAACTTTGTCAAGTATATATAACGAGTGGTAATTAAATCTGAAACTTAATTAAGAGATAATTAAGTTTGGAGTCAATCGATTCCGGATGGCAAATTGCGAAGAGCCCTTAAGGCTTGGATGTGTGCGGAGAATATCGAATCGACCGAATCGAAGCAAACAATCTGCGGACTGGCTCGTGATTACTTAAGCTGTCGACTGCAGAGGTGAGCTCCAACCGGAAAATGATTGATACTGCCGGCTGAGCATGATTAGTTTATTAATCGCTCTTGCTTGACCAGCGGGGCAAGTCCGAAAGCCAAAAACACCAGTTTCTTTCCAATACTGCCCTTAGCAGACCTTTCACCATTTTTCCATAAGCCAATTCCCATTCAAGCGAGAAATTAAGAATTAACGTTAACGCTAAGTCTATTCTTCAAAATCCATTTTTATTCAATCATTCGTCCACTCCCACTTATTCTACTTATTTTAAAGTATATACATTTTTATAAAACTATTAACTCTCTAAATCTGAATTAGTGAAATTTTTACTAATTCAAATAGTAATTTAACATTTGACTAGTGAAATAGTGATATTTAAGCTTTTCACTAAAACACTAGTTAGGAATTAGTAATCTTTTCTTACTATCTACAATTAGTGAAAATTTTGACTAATTCGTTATATTCATATTCATTTCAATTCGTCCAAAGGAAAGTATTTTGCAATTGTATAATTGCTATAAATGTATATTTGTATTACATTGAATAAACAATGCAGCTTTAATAATACTTACAACGTTTGGTATTTCAATTAATAATGCAGAATTACTAGCATTTCAAATGTTCGCGCGCGAACAAGACCGCGAGCGCACTCGTACTATTCGTATGGTAGTTCGGGCGATTTAAAAATGGTGGATAGACCAACGTAAAATCTCGAGTGGTTTTAGGGTGTTTCAGGAAAAATATTTATATAGTGCTATATAGTGAGATATCAATATTTAAAATTGGATTAGCGTAACAAGGATCTGTTAAATCTTTAGCAATTTTACTTGAAAATGTTCAAGAGAACATTACAATGGATACTTCTGTAACTAACTACGTCGACGACAGCGACTAACC
>UCOH01011580.1:9643-27360 GCA_900474275.1 Synergus japonicus | reverse complement strand
GTATAATAAATATTATTCTCATAACATAAAAGCTATCTTTTTTTTAAATGTTAAACTTATTGTCAAATATCGCAATTTTTTCAGCCAACTTGAAAACTGCCTGGTGGTAATTTGCCTTTCGAGTTTTCAATTTTTTATCACTTTCACACTATTAACCTCACTTTTACTCTTGAAAACAGAAACTGCGAGAACAACAACGTTACGAGGTCGCGTGGACTGATGTTATTGTTGCAGGAAGCCGGTCCGGCGTCCATTTTCAGTTGTGCGCATCTGAGTGTGCGCAAGAAAAATTCAATCAAATTTTAATTTTAACTGGATCATATTTTTTGTTTGTGTGTGATTGAATTAATGAATAGTCTAATAATTTGCAAAATTCTATCGAAGATACAATAATTAAAAACTTATATCATAATATTGTAATCTATTTTATTGTACATTAAATTTAATGTACTTAGACTTTACTTTAATGCAAAAATTACATTAATTTTCATGTAATTGGACATTAAAATATTTTAATGTACTTTTACATGAAGTTTAATGTCTTTTTGACATTAAAACTACATTAATTTTAATGTCTATTTTAACAGTGCACAAAAAAAGAAACAGAAAAGACCTGTGGCAAATTTTGATCTGGGCCTTAATTTGGGCACAGTAAAACTTCAAAGTTGGGCATAATGAACCAATCAGGAGCGAGATTTAGCAACCAATTGTTTCTCACCAAAAGGCACACTATCTCAACACTTGAAACACAAACAAGTGGTTGCTAAATCTCGCTCCTGATTGGTTCATTGTGCCCAACTTTAAAGATTTACTGTGCCCAAATTAAGACCCAGATCAAAATTTGTCAGAGGACTTTTCTGTTTCTTTTTTTGTGCTCTATCACATATTACCGGTAGTTGTATAGGTGGTGGGACACCCTGTATATATAATCATAGATAAAATTTTAATCATCTTAAAAAGTAGTGCACAGACTTTTCACATATTTCATTATCGCTCAGGAGCCTCATACTTTTATCAATAAAGTGCTGATAAAAATAATTTCTTTGCACAGTTGCTCAAATAAATTTTTCTATTTCTCAATGTTTTTAATGTAGACAAACACTGAAGATTCTGTCAATAGAAATAAAAACATTTGTTGAAAGTATTTTTATTTACTAGCAATTATGATTAATCGCAAAGCGCGCGATTAGTTTCTCTTTCTGGACACCTTTTGCCTTTCGGGACGCATGCACGCTTCTCGCGCTGACACCTATTTTTTTTTTAAGGTAGTTGTGCCAAATCGAACCTTTCTTAGGAATTGGCTACATTTTTCAAAATATGTAGAAAATATTGTTATCTAACCATGCTCGAATTTTTAGCTTAATCGTGTGTTTCTAAAGGCAAATATTTTTAATCGCCACATTACAAAGTCTAGTATGAAAACGAATCTTACCATTGTGCTAAAAAACTACAGATGTATAGTAAAATATCGTGTGGATTTTATGAAAAAAAAATCAAAATTATTGTGCATTTAGTATAAAAGATATAATATTGAAAATAATAATATTTCTGTTCTCGCGAGACACATGGCGGGGGTATGGAGTGACAATGTGGCAACACTGAGATGACATTTCGACGATTTTGACAATACTATTTTGAGGCTATAAGTGCATCACCACCATTTTCTCTGAGAATTAAATTGCAGTGTTGCCAATATTGTTCCTATACAAACTGTGACTGTGAATATGTGTATATGTATATAGGATGCTTCTATGTGATTATACAATCCCAGTCAAAATTTTTGACTAATGGTTAGGAGAGAACATGTGTTTTTGCCGCGAGACAACTACCTTAAATTACTACAAAATGGAATGGAATGCAAACGAAAACTAATTTACTTAAGGTTCTATCGACCTTAAGGAGCTCGACCTTGTTTAACAATATTTTTCATGATTAAAACGAAAACTACTCATCCTGTTGAAAAATGGTTCAAGGGGAACTTGTAGATCTCTTTAAGGCCAATAATTATGTTTCTTATCATTTTCTCTGTATCTCGCGTTATTTGGCTCAAAATTTGAATTTTAGATTTTTTAAGGAAATTCAAAAAGTTATTATGCCTATTCTATAGAGTATTCAAAAAGAAACATTTTTCATCTTTAGACTTTTTTTCATATCGTGCGTTGTTTGGCTTTTAATTCAAGTTTTATTTAATTTTTTGGATTTTCAAATTGTGATAAGTCTTTCAATTTTTTTTTATCCAAAAAAGTCATTAAGAAAAATTGTTCGCCTTTTTGAGTACTACGAACATCCGTCATTAGAATGTTTAAATTTAAAAAAGAGTGGTTTCAAAAATTTTCAAAATGCTCTAGTTTTTTAAATTTTTATCCAAAATGGCTGACCAACGAACTTGACCTTCATTTTAGGACACTTAAAGAGTATACCAATCGGTCAATTCGTTCGAAAGTTATCGTGCTCACAAACTAAAAATCTACAGACAGACAGACAGACACATTCGTAAAAACATGTTTTTCGGGTTCAGGGGGTCCCAAAACGTGGACATTTCATGAAAACTGGGGGAGTCAAATTTTACACAAATCTAATACATTCTCTCTGATGAGAATATAAAAATAATTGAGAATTTTTAATTCTTGAAATATAAAATCTTGTAATTCTTTACCTAGTTTCAGGAATCTTCATGAGTTTTATAAAATTCCTTAAAATGCCTTTATTATCCTTCAAAATTTGGTGAAATTTTTTAACATTTCGTAAATTCACTTGATATTTCTTAAAATTACTTAAAATTACTCAAAGGCTCATAAAGTTTCATTAAATTTTTTTAAGATTTCTGAAAATCCACTGAAATTTTTTAAAATCTATTGGATCCATTCAAAGTCTTTAAAATTATTTAATACCCCATAATTAAATTAATTACTTAAAATTACTTAAAATTACTTAAAATTACTTAAAATTCCTATAAAAGGTGGACAAATCCCTTAAATTCCTGCCAATCCCATAAAATCTCGTAA
The DNA here is from genome assembly GCA_900474275.1 of Synergus japonicus. Lineage (NCBI taxonomy): Eukaryota > Metazoa > Arthropoda > Insecta > Hymenoptera > Cynipidae > Synergus > Synergus japonicus. The sequence continues at coordinate 24,355 of UCOH01011580.1, read as the reverse complement.
AATTCCCATACAATATCAAAATCTCATAAAGTTTCATTATATCTCTTAAAGATACTCAAAATTCCATGAAATTTCGTTAAATTCTTTAAAACTCTTGAAAATCCAATATAATCTCACCGAATCTTTAAAAATTTCTAGAAATAATTCTTCTTCAAATTACTGAATGTCTCATAAAATATTTTAAAATTTCTCAAAATTACTTAGAATCTCTAAAAATATCATAAAATCCCATAAAATTACTTAAAATCTCATGAAATCCCTTAAGTCGTTAAAATAACTTAATATACTATGAAACATTGTAAAATCTCTGAAAATTACTTAAAATTCCATACAATTTCGTAAAATCCTTTAAAATTTCATAAGATTCCTCAAAATAGCGTGAAATCACTTAAATCTCATTAAATCCTTTTAAATTCCCTAAAATTATTCAAAGTTTAATGAAATCCTTTGAAATCTCTTAAAAGTTTTTTAAATTCCTTGCATCCCTTAAAAGTCATGAAGATTACTTAATATCCCATAAAGTATCGTCAAATTTGTTAAAATTTCTGAAAATTCAATGAAATTTCATGAAATGCCTTGAAATTGCTTTCAACATTCTAGAATTACTTAAAATTACACAAAATATCGTTAAATACTTTCACAATTACCTCAAAATCCAATGGAAAGTCCTTATTAGTTTTTTATACTTTAAATTTTTTTAGATTCTATAAAACCCCAATAATTGCTGCAATTCCTTAAAATTTCATAAAATTTCAATAAATTTTCTAAAATTCGTATTCTCTGTCCTAATAATCATTTTGAAAACGAAAACAATCTGAGGATTGTTTTCAAATTTGATACATTCACACAATTCGCACAATTTCTAAACAATAAGGTTTTCGACAAAAATGTATTCGATATATTAATAAGATCACTTTTTTAAAATAGGGAATTAATAGGAAACAATACATTTTTATTTGAGGAAAATGTAGAAACAAGGCTTTTCCAGCCACGTAAACTGTGAATCAGCTGATAGGTTCTTATTCTGGCAGTATGGCCTTCTATCCAGGGTTACATGCACAAACACAAGTGCAGTTACGCACGTGTTTGAATTCACGAGTTGCGCATAGATATGAGTGACGTTATTCGTTCGTGCATTTTGCATTTTCGAGGCCGAAAGATTACACAATAAATTCTTCCGCATGTAATCTGCAATACTACATATCAATGATTTCATCTTGGAATCGATATCGATTTAACTGACACGTGAAGGAAACTACTTACTTTTGTTTGAAAACGAGACAAAGTAAACTAACAATTTCAAATACTTACTTACGTATTGTAATTGAGAAATTATCATTTTTTATAAATTATAAGTAAATGAATTTTAAAAAATGTTATTTAACACAGAATATGTACGTAAATTGATGGATTTATGTAAGATTCAATTCTTCCGGAGACAGGTTTCCTTCGCCAAGGAAAATGTGCGAAGGCAAAAGGATTTATTGTCATTGCTAAGAGTTTCAAGTGCAAATACCTAAGTATGGTCGTGAGAAGCAAATTCTGATTAAGCCGAGGTTTTTCTTTTTCTCGATTTACTGAAAAATCATGTCTGTGATGCGAGTAAAGAAAAAAAGGCCAAAAATTTGTAATCAGTTGACGAACTGCATCACGACATGCCTTAAACTTAAATCTTAAAGTGTTAGATGCTTGTTTTCTCTATATACATATATATATATATATATATATATATATATGTATACCCGTGAACTATCAAATAATTATCAATGCAGTCTTATTTTTATCTTATTTTGTGTTTTCTCATAGTAAACACCTAAAATACGAGGTGGTTTTTTCCAACCTCTAAAAAAAGAAAGAGTCTTAAAACAGATGTTCATAAATACCACAATAAAAGTCGAAAACTGTGTCGTTTCGTCAGAGAGCTTATGGCCTCAAGTACATAGTTTTTTCTAAGTTTTAAGTTAATCATCTCTTTTTTTAAGTTTTAATAGTTCTATGATCCACGCTGAAACGTGAAATCCCTTGAATTTCTTAAAAGTCATTAAAATTATTAAAACTCCCATGAAATGTCATGAAATCCTTTAAAAATTCCATGAATTCTTGTAAAATCTCTTCAATCCCTTAAAATTACTTAAAATTACTCAAAATGCCATAAAGTCTCATTATATCTCTTAAAATTACTCAAAATTCTTTAAAATCATTGAAAATCCAATATATTCTCACCAAATCTTTTACTAAAAATAATTGTCCTTAAAATTATTTAAAATTCCATGAAATCTTATGAAATCTCTTATAATTCCTGAAAATTCAATGAAATCTCGTAAATGCCTTAAAATCCCTTAAGTCATTAAAATAGCTTAATATCCTATAAAAATAATTATATTTATTTTCTATCATTATATAACTTTTTTATTAGTAATCGTTTTGACAAAGAAAATAATCTGAAGATAGTTTTCAAATTTGGTTCAAAGAATCTAATTTTGTTTTTTTTTTTTTCAGGGCTGTGAAGTCATTCCAGGAGGTGCTATGGGTGGAACCAGGATTTTCTCGAGCCTGCGAGGTTCACATTCGATTAGGTTTGATGCTAAAAGTCCACGGTGACTTCGCAGCAGCACACAAACACTTGACCCTCGCTCTAATCGACGCAACTACACCTGCATCCTTTTCCAAGCTTGAAAGTAAGCAAATTCACCAATTGGTTCTCTTTATTTATACTTACTGTGCTCAATTTAAAATATGTGATTGTATAAAAAAACTTGACACGAATGTAATTGAATTTTCAAACATTTTCTAACAGTGTAGTTGAAAAATTAAGAGTGTTGGAGCCAAGTTTCTAATGTAAAAAATTGATTTCCTCATTTTACTCCACAGATTTTAAATTTTGAATTTTTTCCCTTTGTAGAATTAATCAATTTTTAACTAGAATTATGCATACAGAATGAAAAAATATCGAGTTCAAATATTTTTTAAGTATAATGAAAATATTCAATTTTAAAGTTAGATTTCGAATTCTTCTTTTTATGCAAAAAGTATCAAAACTAAACTTTTTTTTTTCACTCTGTACGCAGTCTTATATTTGAAAAAAGATCAGTGCTACAAAGCGAAAAAATATTTATCTATAATTTTCGTTGAGTAAAATGGAGAATGGAATTTTGAGCTCAATATTTGGGTCCAACACCATTAAACTCAACAAAGAAGAATACAAACAGATATTAAGGGTGTTAGAGCCAAAATCTAATATAAAAATAGGATTTCTTGATTTTACTTGACAAATATTAAAATTTGAATTACTTTCCTTTGTGGAACTAATTAATTTATAACTAGAATTATGCACACAGAGCGAGAAAATATCTATGTAGTTCAAATATTTTTTAAGTGAAGTGAAAATATTTAATTTTGAATTCTTCGTTTTATGCAAAAAATATCGAAATTAAATATTTTTTCGCTCTGTAGGCAGTGTTATATTTGAAACAAGATTAGGGTTATTGAGCGAAAAAATGTTTATCTATAATTTTCGTTGAGTAAAATGAAGAATGGAATTTTTAGCTTAATATCTGGGTTCGACGTCCTTGAACATAGTTCTCGAAGCAACATTGCTATTGAGTATTAATCGAATTCACATAAAAGTATATTAATAAATCGAAAAAAATCCTTTTACTTTATATAGATACATACTCTATTTCTTTTTGGTCACTTTCTTTTTTAAACTTGGCCGCATTGCTTCCGCGTTGCAACGACCGAGGCAACGATGATACAGCTAGAGGCGTTGACCCACTTTATATCAATTTATCTACAGACTGTAACGGTAAAACCTTAAAAGAACTATTCGTTTTAAAGGCCCTGAAATAGTTGAAGTTATTTAAATATTAAATTATTAAAGCTATGTATTATATAAATATAAAAACGGGAAAAAACACCAATGAGTCGAATTTCTTAAGTGAATTTAGAGTTTTAATAAACATTCAGTTTTCCTAAATTGCTTAAGTATTTACACTATAGATAAGTTTATTCAATTCTATAAAATAAATTCATATAAATTAAATTTTATGGAAAACAAAATTAAGGGCGTTGGACCCAAGTGTTAAGCTCAAAATACCATTCTCCATTTTACTCAACGAAAATTATAGATCAATATTATTTCTCTCTGTAGCACTAATCTTTTTTGCATAAAAAGAAGAATTCGAAATCTGACTTCAAAATTCAATATTTTAAGTTTACTTAAAAAATATTTGAATTAGATATTTTCTCGCTCTGTGCGTATAATTCTAATTAAAAATTGATTAATTCTACGAAGGGAAAAATCTCCAATTGTAATATTCGTTAAGTAAAATGAAGAATTTGAATTTTTAGATTGGAACTTGGTTCCTTATAGAATTCTTGGAATCTAAACAAGTTTCTTAAGTAAAAAATACAAGCCAAAGTTTCCTTAAAACTGAAAAAGCTCTACGAAAGTTAGATTGAAAATAAATCTCCTAGAAACGAGCAGAGATTTTGCACGTTTCTTTATTTAAAAAGGAATTAAATTGTTTCGAAGAATTATAATTTATTCTGTTTTTTTTTTTTTTTTGTAAAATAAAATTAAATCCAATTACAAGACAAGATTATAAATCCTATCATTGTACCATGTAATCCTCAAATTTCTATCTTATATGTACAGGATAGCATTGAATCCTTTGGAATTGATTATGAATTCGTGGAAACCTGTTCAATCATTTTGAGCACGATGATTAACAAGCAAGCCCGCTAAATTTGTCTCAACTGAATCACATTCCTGACATTGATCATCGTGATGATTCAGCGAAATCTAAACTCCTCGTTCATTTCGGTTCACAACGATTCGCGTTCTTCACTTACTCTTCAATTACGGCACTTTACTCTTTCGGAGAAATATCGAGACGTGATTCGATTCTGCCGGAAGTATATGTGACGAATAAGTTCCGCAAACTTAACAACCGTGAAATCGTGTCTTCGAAACATTTCAAGTTGTTCTCTTGACGAAGCCAGTTGAGTCTAGAATTTAAATTTCATGAAAGTATCGGAATATTTTCTAACAAGAAATTTTTTCAAAGAATTAATTAAACTACAAGGTCCTTATCAAGATTAAACCTTGTGATATGCAAATGTAGATTTATTTTTTATAATTGAATAGATTGTAGACATTATAATTAAATATAATTTTGTAGTATATGTAAATGAAATAAAATATTTCTAGATTTTTTATAATTATGTAACTCTTCTTTTTCTTTTGTTCTAGTTAAATTTCACATAGCACACCTGCATGAAATCCAGGGAAAATTTCGACTGGCCAGAGAACAGTACGAGGGACTGCTTAAGGAAACACCACTGCCCCAGCATCTTGAGGCTGATATCTGTCGACAGCTGGGTAAGTTAACTTTTTTAATCTTTAAGTCAGTTTTTTTAATCTGCAACATACTTTCCGTTGTAGAAAACAATATGAGATTAGAGTTGATTCTTAATTTTCAGTTTTTTAATTTCGAGTCCTTCAATTTTACATTATTAAATTTGAAGGGCAGATGTTACTTACCATATGAGCAAATTCAGATAACCCGGGGTTTTTTCTACAATTTTTTACTTTTAAAAAAAACAATAGTGTACATCCATCTGTGTTTATGTTCTTGACGGATGTGCATTATTATTTTTATTTAAATGTAAAAATTGTAGAAAAAAACTCATTTTGAATATTTATAAACGAAAATAAAAACTTTTGCTAATTTATTTTTATTTCTATCTGTAGATGATGGAATTTACTTTTATATTTTTGTTTATAACCGTTGCAAACAGCAGTTGGTTTGCTGACCCCTTACAATTTTACTCAAAATTTTGAAATCCTTCAAAATTTGTGAAAATATTAAAAAATTCTTAGAAATACTCAAAAAATTCCACGAAATCCATAAGATTTTGAATCTTGTAGAATTTCGAAATTTCAAAAGGTTTTTGAGGATTTTTAAAAATTTTAAGGGATTTTATGAGATTTTTACGACTCAAAATATTTTATGGGATTTGAAGAATTTTAAAGTCTGTTAAAATCTCTTAAAATATTCTTTTAAGCCTCTTGATATTAGTTAAAATCTGTAAAAACATCTGAAAATTCTTAGAAATCCTCAAAAAATTCTATAAAATTTTTTAAAATTATAAAAATCTCTCGAATTCTCTAAAAATCACTTAAAAATCGCCAAAATTTCTTACAACACATTAAAATCTCTTAAAATTCCACGAAAATATTTTAAATCCTTTAAAACTCCATGAAACCTTTTAGAAATCCTAAAATTCTTTTGAGTTTAGTAAAAAAATTAAAATTGCTTGAAAATCGTTAAAAACCTTTAAAATTCTTAGAAACCTTTTGAAATATGTCCCTATTTCTCAATAAATAACACCAGACAAAAAAATCAAATTTACATACTTTAATCCTTTGAGAGTACTTCAAACTTTGTTTTTTTTTAATAATACTACTATTTCCAGAATTCGTGACAATGCTCTGTTAAAACTAACTGTAAGTGCTTAAAATTAAAAGTCTCTTCCCTTGACTTCCATCTAATTCTCAACGGTTTCAATTCGAGGACTTTTTCATTACTTCAGCTTAAAAAGGATCGATTTCCAATCTCTCTTTTAAATTCTGCATTAATTTATTAGTTACAAATATTTTAAAAATATTTTACATATTTAAATATTTAAAAAATATTACTCAAATAAATTGGCCCATGAAAATTGTTTGGAAATTCGATATGAATGCACGTTTACCCCCATGAATATTTCATTTTTAGAAGTGACATTGAAAATTTCGATTTAGGTAAGAGTTTCCCTTTCGATTGAGGGTTTCGGGGGTTTCGGGTTTGGTTTAAGGTTCGGCGGGTATACCAAGCAGCAGACACGTGTATTGATTTATTCCGGATTGGGGGTGGGTTGGAAGATGGGATAGAGGGGAACACAGTATATGGTGTGAGAGAGAGAAGGGAAGGATAGAGAGGGGAATAAAAAAGAGAGATAAAGAGAGAGTGGGGGTGAAACTGAGTAAAATTATGAGAATCTCACATCCCCCACCCTTGAATTTTTCACCCTTCTTATATGTGTCTGTGCCTGGCAGATGGTACACACCGACACTTTAAAACCCCAACTCGACCGACATCATCCTTACCTTCTCTCACCACACAGCTTACAATACATATTCATATATGTGCTGGATTACATAAAGCGATGTGCCAAAAGAACTGAGGAAGCTTCATCAAAAGAAAGAATAAAATTTAATTACATTGCAAAAAAAAATAATGTTGGAAGAAAAATCGAAGCTGGAAACAATTACGAAAATTAGACTAGTTTAAACTTCTGTAAATTTGAAAAAGTTTCTTTATGTTCAAGTTCAAAGTATATACTTTTAAAAATTCGATTACAATCTTACTCCACTTGTAAATTATCTTCTTGTTTTACTATTGCTGTTAGTTATACAAAGTAAATTTTATTGATGTTTTCAATTTTTTTAATACTGAAAACATTTCTTTTTTATTGAGGGTGGAGGGATCGAAAATTTTTATCACGTATTTTTAAAGGAGGATCTATAATAACAGAGTGACCACATATCAGGGAAGTTAGGGAAATGCGAGTAGTTGTCAGGGAAAATTGAAATTTATATTTATGTCGTATTGAATATTATATAGATTTTATAGTATATTTAGCAGATTTGAGAAACTTTCCAAGGATTTCGAAGGATTATAAAGAATTTCCAGGCACTTTTTGAAATTCTTTGGGGTTCTAATGATCTCAAGAGATTACAAGAGATTTGTATAATATTAAAAATATTTAGTGGAATTTTAAAGGACTTCATGACATTTTAAGAAATTTTTGGATATTTCCTGAAATTATGAAGGATCTTAAGAAACTTGGAAGAGTTTTAAGAAATTTTAAGTATTATAAATATTCTTGTGAAATTTTAGAAGATTTTAAAAGGCTTGTTTGTAGAAATTTTAAGAAATTTTGACTTTTTAAAAGTGATTTTAAGGAATTTGATTGAAAGTTTAAAGAATCTTCATAATATTTTTTATAATTTAGCAAAGATTTTGTAGAATTTTATGGAATTTCAAGAGGTTTTGAGGAATTTTAAGAAGCTTGTAAAAATTTAAAGAAATTTTGTCGTGGAATTCAAAAATTTTAAAAGGTTTGTAAGAATTTTAAGAAATTTCGATTTTTTTAAATAATTTTAATTAATTCAAATATTCCTCGTAGAATTAATAAAAAATTTCAAAAATTATTTTTGATTTTTGGAGAATTTTGTGAGGTTTTTGTTTCCAAGAATTTTTATTTACAGATTTTAATGTATTTTAGGGAATTTTAAGGAATTTTGAAGGATTGTAGGAAATTTAAAAGATTTTGAAGTTTTTTGAGCAATTTGAAGTATTTGAAATGATTTTTAGGAATTTTATAACAATTAGTGAAGATTTAAGGGTTTTCATGAAATATTAACAAATTCGAAGAGATTTCTTCGAATTTTAAGATAATTCTAGGAATTTCAAGTAATTTTAATGAATTTCAATGAATTTAAAAATATTTCCAAGGTTGTCCTAAATTTGATAGATTTTTACGAATTTTAAGTATTTCGAAGTGATTTCAAAATATTTAAACTAGTATTTTCAATATTATTCAATAGTATTTCCACAAAAAATCTTTTCGCATTTTTAATACTTTTCTGTAAAGGAAATTTGTCTAAAAGTCAGGAAAATGTCAGGGAAATTAAAAAATTGAATTTTATGGCCACCCTGAATAAATATCTTGACCTATCATAATATTATCTTGTGAGTGACCCCCTATCAAAATTGCACAAATTGAAATTCAAATAATGCAGAAATAAATTCGAATTTTTTAACTTTCCTGTTGAAAATTGAAATAATTTTAACAACGGATAGTGAGATTTTTTATCTGTGATATGTGTATAGTAAATTATACAATGCTGAAGTCACTCGCTTTCCCAGACACGTCGGCAGACAGTCAATTTTACTCACGTGTTCTTCTTCGGCATGTGGGCGTTCACTTCATTCATTCAGTCGCGTTTTTTTTATACAGTCTACTGGTCTCTTTTTCCTAGATAGAATGAAACTAGTGTTTATGTCAGGCATTCTCAGTCTGAAGAAATCAAGTCGAAATTAATAAAAACTTAGTATTTTTAGCTATATTTTCTCCGAACTAATGATAATGTTATGATGATTATTGATGTAGAGTCAATTTAAAAAAATAGATCAAAGCAAATTGAACGAATGACAGAATGTATTATTTATAAATAAAAATTACATTCAATTTCAATCTTCGAGGAATTTTAAGAGAACCCAAGAGATTTCGTGGAATTTTTTTGAAATTCCTAATAATTTAAAGGAATTTCAAGATATTTTTGTTATTTTTAAAAAATTGTATCGAATTTTTTGTGGATTTCGTGGAATTTTTTTGAGGATTTCTAAGAATTTTTAAATGTTTTCACTAATTTTAACGAATTTCAAGAGGTTTATACGAATATTTTAAGAGATTTTAACGAATTTTGAAGGATTTCGGTCTTTACTCTTCTCTGGAATTTATTTCAATTTCCCTGAACAAAATTTGGAAAAATTTTCGATTTTTGCTTTTCATTCTTTGACAAACAACGCATGATATAAAAAAAAGTCTAGTGAAAAATATATTTTTTTAACAATCTACAGGATTGCCATAAAGTCGAGCATAAAGTGGCAAAAATCACTGAAGTCTCTATATTAAAAATGATTTATTATTTATTTCTTTGAAGTTCTGAAGAGTAGATTTTTTTACGACCAATAAATACAGAAAAGTCCTTGGCTCACAATTGAAAATAATATTTCTCTTCTAGAAAAGTTTTAGGTATTTCATTTTTATTTAATTTTTCTCAAGTTGCAAATATTCTTTGCAGTAATTCGAGTCTGGTATATATTCTTCTAGTTTTTTATATATAAAGAAAAGAGGATAATAATTATATTTTCTATTTTGCTTGAAATTGGAAAGCTTTCGCGAAGGATCCCTCTTACAACCTGTTTACGACTCTTCGTGTTTGGACAACAATAAATATACATTTTTCTCTGTGAGAAAAAAAATCTCGCCTTCTTCCAATTCTTTGACGATCTCACCCCAGCCTCAGACATAAATATGGGTTCTGAAAGACTCTCCACTTTCTTAGGAACTTTAAATTGAAAATGGTTTTTTATATATATGATAGATAATGAAACAATTTAATGTCTCTTCAAATTAATTAAAATAATACATTCTCTAATGAGAATGTAAAAAGCTTACTTTCAAAAGGTGTTTTGGAACCTGCTCGAATTTGAACAACTTCAATCTGATTTGATTCCGAATAAAATTTATGTCCCTTAAACATAATTTTATTTAGAAAATACAATCCGCCCCTGTTTATCCTTTTTTTTATTTACTGTCAAGTCTGTCTTTTGAGAATATATATTTCGAGATTGTTGTACCTCTTGTTGCCAGAGACCCGGTAGTTCAGGTACTTTCGTGATTCTTTGTAAAGCCAGCAACAAGAGAGCACCAGGTGTTCAGTCATGGCTATTGGGATTTAGGCAGGTCATAGTTGCTTGAATCAAGTGTAGTCCAAAGAGAAATTTGAAATATGCTTACTTATTAACCCTTTCTTTCAATACATTCACAGAAAACAAACTTTTAGTTCTTTGACGACTTAACTTTCCCCTAAACAATTTTAAGACTCAAGGGTTCATTTATTTTAAAGTTTATCTGTATCAACAAGTGGTCTTAATAGGGTTGCAAAATCAATAGCGAAACGCGCAGTTTCGTTTTCAGATTTTAGTATTTTACTCAGTTTTGGTGAAATACCCCTAATAAAATATCCGCGATTATTTTGATTTGATAAAGTTTATTCAATTCTATAAAATAAATTGTATGAAAAACAAAATTAAGGGCGTTGGACCCAAGGGTTAAGCTCAAAATTCGATTCTTCATTTTACTCAACGAAAATTATAGATAATCTTTTTTTTTTCTGTAGCACTAATCTTTTTTTTTTTCAATTATAAGACTGCCTACAGAGCGAAAAAATATTTAGTTTCGATATTTTGTGCATAAAATGAAGAATTCAAAATCTGACTTCAAAATTCAATATTTTCAGTTTACTTAAAAAATACTTGAATTAGATATTTTCCAACTCTGTACGCATAATTCTAATTTTAATATTTGTTGAGTAGAATGAGGAATTAGAATTTTTAGATTAGAAATTAAATATTTTTAGAACTTGGCTCCAACATCCCTAAGGTAACCCCTAACATTTTAATGGAAATGTTCTTAAACTTTGTTAGCTTTCCAAGTTGAGATTATTTCACAATATTTTCCTCTGGAAACTTATCAATTAAGTTTCTATACCTATACCAGTTATAATTAGAAATTTTCTACTTGTAAAACTTTAATCACGAAAATTGGCTATGGCATTAGCAATTTACAATACATGTTTTCCCACGAGCGAGTGACTCAATAAATATCGAAGATTTATACTGACTCGCACGTTCTTCCAGATTTGTCTCCACCGAGGTCTCTACCTTGGTCATCGTTAAGATTGACGTCGAAGATCTCAGCAAAAAAAAAACTTGGAAAATGTTCTTCAATTAGAATTTTAGATTATAGCGGAGACTAATTGATTCATTCGAATTTTCCAAATTTTATCAAAAAGATTTAAAGGAGACATTCTGAATATAAAATTCGTGACCTTCCATCCAGGATCTCTTTTCTATAAAATTTTTTCAATTACAGGGTGGCCACATGTCAGGGAAGTCAAAGAAATGTTAGGGAAGTGTGAATTTTGGAATATTTCAAAAGAGTTTTAAAAGATTTTGTGGAATTTTAAGGCGTTTCTAGGAATTTAAAGAAATTTCAATTAATTTTAAGAGACTTCCAAGTTTGTCTTGAATTTTAGAGATTTTTACGAATTTTAAGTATTTTGAAATGATTTCAAGTGATATTAGGAAAATTACGAAATTTTTGAAAAATTACAACAATATTTTGACTGAAAATTTGTTCACATTTTTAATACGTCTCTGTCAGGGTAAGTCTGAAAGTCATGGGGAAAAGTCAGGGAAATGAAAAAATGGAATCTTGTGGCCACCCTGAATTAGAATTTGAAAACCAAGATTTTTTTGCTGAAATTTGAGTGACCAACCTGTCACAAAAATATGAAGAAATTCCAAATTGCAAGTCTTCAAGAATGAACTAATTTGAATCTATCGGATTGAATCTAATTTGAATCTAGCGGGCCGGGAAACCGGAAAGTTTATTTGACCGGGAAAAACCTGAGAATTTCATTTAGGACCAGGAATTTTTTCCATTTTATTGAAAAATCTACTTTTTTCTACTTTATCTTCTTTTTATTCTACTTTTACTTTATAAAATAAAAAAAAATTGTCTTCAAAAATCACAAAAAGGCAACTATAAATTGGACGGAGAAAAAAAATTGACCTTGAAAATACTTTAAAGGACCAGAAGAATCCCGAGAACTTCCAACTTCCTGATCACTAGACACCCTGAAATGTAAATAATAAAAAACGGAACGCGGTGGAATTGTAAAAGGTACATATTCCTCTTTACAGTACAGCAAAATTTCGGTTGCATAATAAAGTAACGTCGTCGTGAGAGAAACGTAAAGGGACCAGCAGAGATCGAGTCACGTAGACCACGTAGACACCCTGCTAAAAATTATCGACCCTAGTAGGACAAGCTATTTTACCTAGTCCTAGGTCCTAAGACCTCGGAAGTTAACTTCTATTTGAAGACTCTCATCAACAAAAAATTGCAGGATAAAGACACTTGGGTCAATGGAAAGCTGACACTTTCCACTACATTTTCTAGGTTCACATAAAATATTGTGTGTGCTAAAACTTTGTTTTGAAAACTAAAAATTTATAAGGTATAAATTCTAGGCGACTTCTAGCTTTTCTACGCCTATGTTTATTGAGGGTTGTAATTCGAGTCAGTAGAGAAGGGAGAGTGGGGCAACAGTGGCCACCCTAGCTTATACCTGCGAAAACCTATTCAGTTCACTTCAGCTTCAGTTTCGTCTTCGTCTATCGTTGCAGCAGCACGTAGGGTAGATTTAGTGGTCTATCCTGTTCCTAGACCTAGACTTTGGAGAGTTTGGAGCTAGGTTCGATCCAAAGGACGAAAGCGATGTGGAGATGAGTGAGGCGCGTGTATTTCGACGCAACGGTGTGCATGTTTCTAACAAGTGTGAGCAATTTTATATAATCTTAAACCATTAAATTTCAACCCCTCTGGAATTGTTTATCGGTTTTAATTGCGGAAAATTCAGCAGCTGTTTTTGGATGTTCATTTTTGCTTTAGAATAGTGAAGGTGTGTGAGGTAAATGTCTCTGCCTCCACTCTTCAGCCTTAGGTTTTCGCTTCCCAGTCTATTCAGCAGCTGTTTTAGAAATCGGTCTTCATTTCCTGTTTCAGAACTTGAGTTCGTTTTGTGGGAATTATTCACTTACTAGATACAAATGAACTTTTCTAAAAGAATATTAATATTAGGACAATATCCTTTTGGATATTGTCCTTTGAAATGTTTTAAAAGTGGAAATCATGGAATTGTCTTCGTCATTTTTTAAATATATTTAATTTGTAAACTATTGCAATTAATTTGCTTAAAATGTTAATCATGTTGTAACATTCAATTTTCTTTTGATTTATGGTGGCCTACTTGGGATAATTTGACATAAACAAAAGATTCAAACTTGAATTTAAAAAAATTGACAAGCAGAAAATAGAAAATTTTTGGATTTCGACTAGGCTTGGTCATTATTAATTAATTAATTTTTTTTATTGCAGGATGGATGTATCACTCTATTGAAGGCCATCAGTTGGGAATATCTCTTTCGAAACAACAGCAGCAAAGTTGTGCACATAATATTCTACAAAGGTCGATAGATGCTGAACCGAAAAGTGGACAAAGTCTTTACTTACTAGGTCGCTGTCTTTCAGCTTCCGGAAAAGTTCATGAAGCTTTCATCGCTTATAGGTATAAACCCATTCTTGCAGATTTTATTTTTACACAAACAGCCTGTTTCACAAGTTTTTCATGCACTCTTAGCACGTTCTTATTATATTTCCATTTATTTTTGTGTGCAATTAGAGATGTTTTATTTGGGGTGTTGGAGCCAAGTTCTAATTTAAAAATTCGATTTCCTCATTTTACTCAGCAAATATTATATTTGGAATTTTTTTCCTCTGTAGAATTAATTAATTTTTAACTAAAATTATGCGCACAGAGCGATAAAATACCTAATTCAAGTATTTTTGAATTGAAACGAAAATATTAAATTTTTAATTCTTCGTTTTAAGGAAAAAGAATCGAAATTAAATACTTTTTCGCTCTATAAGCAGTCTTATATTTGAAAAAAGATTAGCGCTACAAAGCGAAAAATATTTATCTATAATTTTTATTGAGTAAAATGGAGAATAGAATTTTGAGTTTAAGGGCATGTAATACTTTACCATAAGACCAATTTAGTTAACCCCATTATACATTCATAGTAATAAATATTTGTAGTTAATAAGAGTCAATAAACCTTCGTCTACATGATACGAAGGTTTATTGACTCTTATTAGCTAAAAATATTTATTATTATGAATGTATAATTGGGTAAACTAAATTGCTCTTATAATAAAGTATCACATGCCCTTAACATTTGCGTCCAA